>JASPKZ010002686.1:302500-485000 GCA_030220185.1 Diploptera punctata | reverse complement strand
CCATGATTATTATCAGCACTGGATAATTTAACCCTCGCGAAGTGTAAGTAAAGGTATTAAATTCAACAGTGAATATATATTTTACGTATTATGAGTTTATGCTCAGAAAATTATTGGACGGATACGATAATTGGGGTTTGAAAATAAATTTGAAAAAAAGTAATATTTTAGTTTAGGATGTAGATCAGAACCCAAAGATTTAAGATTAAAAGATCAGAAGTGTTTATTATTCAGAATGTGAAAAATTTCGGTATTTGGATGTAAAATTAGATAAAGAGGATAGACAAGAAAGTGACATTAAGAACATCATAAATAAAGGCAGAGCATTAACAGCAATGTTAAATGGTGTCCTATGGAACCAGTGAAAAAAGTTCAAATATATAATTCATTAGCGATAAGTACTGTCACATATGGAGATGAAGTATGGAAATTAAATAAAAATTTCCAAAACAAAAACTTATGTCCATGGAAATGGATTTCTTGAGGAGAGCAACAGGATGTTCGAAAAATGATATACAAGAAAAAATGAATATTTAATATTCAATAGTTGATTATATAATCAAATTGTATGTGCATGTACGACGAATGCAATAAGAAAGGTTACCCAGAAAAAACTTTGGAATGGGGCCCATCTGGAAGAAGAAAGAAAGGAAAACTTCGAAGCTCATGGATGCAAGAAATAACTGGAATGACAACAAGAGGACTGGAGGTATGGAGTGCATGGATAGGGACGAGTGAAGAAAGAAAATAAAACTTCAGGTATAGAAAGATGTGAATACATTGAAAATCTGTACATAAAATGAAATAAATTAATAATACTTATTTTATATGAAGTTACGTTTAACTCAGGACGAATCTGGAAAATAATTACTGAAAAAAAAAATGAAACCCCATTGTTTACCGGGACGTTAAATCAGAATGCTGCCCTAGCTACATGGTCCACACTAATAAGCTTTCGTCAAGTTTTTTTTAATCATTATCATACATAGGCCTACATTAAAATATAAACTTCTGCAGTATAATCTAGAATCGAACTATCTCTTCTGAGGTAATATATTGAGTGAAAAATTTTCAATGATGGTCTTTACGGTCCAAAGTCAGACTGAGAGGATTCCAGTAAAGCCTCACTGCACAAATATCAAAAGTTTTGAGAATAGTGGAGCACTCTAAACATGAAAGTTATTTTGTTTTATTTCTATACATTTCTCCTTGTAAATATAAAAAATAATATAGTACAACCTGTTGGTAATTAGAAGAGTAGAGTTAGCTACAAAACAAAGTTTTAGAAAACAAGGCCTACTACCGTTTTGCACTTTCGGTATCTCGTAACCTTCACTTAAAATTAGGCAAATTTTATAATAAGAGAAAGTTTCAAGAGTTCCTAACTAATTAATAACGAGAAGAGAACAACGGCTGACTTTAATGCACGCAATGTCAGATGTTCATGTTCTTTTTAATCCTTTACTTTTTAGCACAGAGCGAGAATTCAACAATCTTGCCAACTATAAGTTACCATAATTTCATTTTAAAAGCTCAGACACATGGGTAATTTAATCAGCTTCATAAATAATTAACTTCTGTACAAATGACTGCATATTCATGCACAGGTACTAATTAATTCAGCTCCCCCCCCCCCATTCTCTTGCTTCGGGTCTTTTGTACAGTTCCATTCTAGTAACTTTGATCAGGAAGAGACACAATTTTCTGCCACTAGTAAAGTAGCAGTAACATTTAGTGCTTTTTTTGGTTGTTAAGTTGCATTCAGCACAGAGAAACTTAACCACAAAATCCCTAATTCCAAATAGGGTATACATATAGTGTTCTGACTAAGAGCAGGTTTTTCACCGCAAACTCAGCTTCTCCACTCTTTCCTTAACTCAGCCTTCCTTTTGTATGTATTGGTCAATCCAATTTATTTCCCTCTGCTTTATGAATTCCAGCATTGTTCTTCCTTCACCCATTCCGTCTAGCACATATTTATTTTTTATTTTGTTTCTCCATTTTATACGCTCCATCCTTCTCCATATCCACCTCTCAAAAGCTTCATGTCGTTACTTCTCATTCCGACGTAATGTCCAAGCCTCTGCACCATACAATGCTATACTCCACACAAAGCACTTCACTAGCCTCTTACGTATTTTTTTTTGTCAAAGGTCTGCAGAAAATGCTTCTCTTCTTGTTGGAAGCTTCTTTTGCCATTGCTATCCTCTGATTTACTTCTTGACCGCAGTTCATGTTACTACTGATGGGACAACCCAAGTATTTGAAGCTCTCCACTTGCTCAATGGCCTCATCTTTATTCCTCATGTCTATCTTCCATAGTTTCCTTCCTATAATAATGGCCTTCGTCTTATTTATATTTGTCTTAGGGTAACTTATAATGTTCGTTTTTTTTAGTGATATTAATAATTATCCTCTCCAACAAATATAGCCAGCACGATGACTAGCTTTGGTTCCCCAATTAAAACGGCTTTATTTGAATATGTTGCCTATAAAATAATAGTTTGACAAATGGATGTTATCCTCATTTCTATCAATATCAAATAAAATATTTTTAAAATATATTCGGTAACGAGTATAAATCGCGAGTGCTGTAGTTTGTGCACACGGCGACCTTTCCAGAACCGTTGATGCCGGCTGTAAAAGATCTGATAGAACTGTTGAAAATTTGTATGATCTGCCAAGTGACCAATCAATAGTTGTTATTGGCGAATTTGAAACCAGCGAAGTAAGTTGTAAATTATTGTTGACAAATGCATCTACGGGCGTGAAGAAAGGAACTTATAAGTGATATCTTCATAATTATGACAAAGACTTAAAAAGAATATGCATATCTGATTACTGTGAATCAAATGAAGGAGATTGAACATTTTATTAAAACTAGTACTGGTCCAACGTACATAATATTATACTTGGTATAACGTTACAATTAATAGATAGTAGATATATATTTTGAGACATAATAAATAGTAGACAGGGATATATATATATATATATATACGACATGAAAAGAAAAACAAATGCTTGGACAGAGATTGAACCCGAACCTCTGAATTGATACAGGATTAAAACGAATGATGAATTTTATGCGTTTATTAAGGGGGAATTTTTCGTTTTTAATCTAGGGGACTAGAATGGATGGACCATGAAATAAGAATATGCCTAAAATAAGAATATCTTATAAGGTTTATTCATGAATATATTGATGAAATAAGAAACGAGGAAAGCGAGGAAGGCCAAGAAAGAGATGGCTGCATTCAGCAACGGAAATACAAGAATAAAACTGATAAATGTCGGGAGAAAGTACCGAATCTGATTGAATGAAGATTAATTGTGAATGAGGCTAAAGCTCACCCTTGGCCGTAAAGGCTTGGAAGAAAAAGAAAATGTATCAAAATATATGTATTCTTCAGCATATGTACCTTAAAATATATTCGTGATATGATAGTTCCGAATAGCGGCCGACTGAAGTGTTTGCTTTATCGGATACCAGGAGGACGTGCCAAGAATCGCGTAGTTAGCATTACGCAGTTCGTCAACCTTAGTGTCAGTTTTCTTGACCGAATTTGTAACTTCTCATAACAAACAGGCAGGCTTATTCAGTTGTGTTCAAGAGACTGACGAACCATTAATACATTTTCAGTGAAAGATTTAGGCTTCTTTATTATTACCCAAATATCTTAAACCCTTCGTAAACACTAAATTTATCACTGGATTGGACATTTCAATTTTTATTTGACTGACTCTTAATTTCCGGTCTTTGATGATAATCTCGTTCTAATTGCATTGCCACTATTTCTATAAGGCAGTGAGAACTGGACATTAACTGCTGACCAGTTAAACCAAATAGAGGCTTCAGAAATGAAATTTCTTTGATTTGTGGCAGGTTGTACATTGTTAGGTGATAGGAGAACATAGACATCAGGAATGAACTGAATATACAATCAATTACGGCAATGAGCGAAAATATAGGACTAATTGGAGAGATCATGTTCAACGCATGTCACCAACTAGAATAGGAAAAGCGTCCTGAACTATAATCCTAAAGGCCGACCTATGAAGAGATAACGTGACCAGTCTAAGCCGGAACAGGCCAAAGGCCTAAACCTTGATGTCGATGATGATGGTGATATCGTTCTACTGTTGATAGATTTATTTTTTACTCAATAAAGATACTAGCAAAATTAAGGCCATGAGGCCTTCTCTTCCACTTAAACAGTAAAAAATATTAGTTACAGAAAAATTATATAACAGAAGATAGAAAACAGGATATTTAAGTAAATGTAAGTAGATTTATACAAATTAAACTTAAATTAAACGGATCAAATTAATATTATTAAAATGAGTGGAACAAAAAGCATAAAATAATCTACTGAGAGAACAATTATTACAAAATAAAAGTATTTAATATATCTTTCAAAATAATCTAGGAAGCCAGATATAATAAGAACAGTTAAGTCTCGTAGACTGCTTTGGGCAGGACATGTGACACGAATGGGGAATGAAAAAGGTGCATGGAAGCTTCTTCTAGGAAAACCAGAAGGAAGACGCCCAGTTGGTAGACCAAGAATAAGGTGGGAGAATAACATTATCCATGATTTGAGGGAAGTAGATTATACAGGGGATGATTGGAAAACATAAACTCAGGATAGGGATGCGTGAAGAGCTTATATCCGCGCGGCCATGAACCTACGGGTTGGAAACAGCCGGTGAGTTAGTTAGTTTTAAAATAATCTAATGTCCGACTCCTTAATCTCTTGCTGTGTTCAGCGACGGTGATGGTAGGCCCTACAGGAACTAAATTTGTAGTGGAAGATTACTTGAAGCAGGATGTCAAGTAGCAAAATCTGATACTATCATGTATTAAATAGTAATTAGAAGATAAGATATGAAAGCAAAAATATAAATACCTTGGTTGTAGAGGCATGCATAATTTTAAATAGCAAAGTAAGAGAATTCATTTTTCAGAGATCGTAGAGATGAAGCATAAATCGCGGAATATTGAAGAAATATTGTGATATTTAAGAATAATGCATTTTTAAGTTATCTGATACATAAAATATCATGCGTTGCAGTTCAAGTGCTATCCATCGTTAAGGCCTGTCAGTAAGATGTCACAATAATCAAAATACATCATCACAAAAGTTTATATTAGAATTTTTTGAGATCTGATTGATTGATAACAATTATGGGGCCGGTGAATTTTTCAGGGATTTTGATTGATATCTGAATGTTCTGATATTTGACTTATACGGAGGGTTGTTTCTGATCTCTGATAACAAATGATTTTTAAGTTTTACCTTAAGAAAAGCCGTGTCTCCACCATCGAGAATGCTCTAATTGATGGCTCTTCACCCGAGCTATGGTTCGGCGGAGTTTCCGCTGCAGAAGAATCTTACGAGCACAGCCATGTCTAGAAGTTCCCACTCTTCTTTATATGCTTTCCAGAGACCGTCTATTGTTCGAGAATGCCTGTTTCCCAGTGCCCTTTTGAAGAGTCCAAAGATACAAAGTCCATCGGTGATGCATCAGGAGACTTCACTGGGATGTTGCTGAATGGAATAGCATGTATTCCAGTTTCCTGCTCCATTTCTCCAGGAACGCCAAGGTTGAACCCGAAGTGTGACTGGAGGCCTTGTCTTGGTGCACCCAGACTTGGTTTTTTTCTATACCATAGAGAGCTGGGATTTCAGTCGGGTACATTGGGATGAGAACTTCTTCCTGGTAGTACTGGGAGTTGATTTTGGCCTTTTCACCTACTCTACGAATGGTCAGTTTTTCATTGTAGCAATATCCCGCGATGACCATAAATCCATTGGAGAAACTTTCTCTGCATTCGACATACCACTTTTGAATTTTTTTCACCCTTTCTCTATAGTAAATTGCCCGAGGTTTGTTGCAGTCTCCTAGATAAACATAGCATCATCAAGTGTGACCAAAAATTTCCTTTTTCTCCTGCCAGGTGCTTTTCATAGTTTCCTGCTGTTGTGTGCGGCATTTGGGCAATGTGACGTGGCAAGAATTTATGAACCCTGCTTTTGTGGTGCTTGTCCATGTTTAAATCTTTGTTTATTATGGTGTTTACTGTTTTAAGGGAATATTCCCAATCTGTTCGCAATCACCCTTTGTGTGGCAGGGTTACCACCAGTGATAAGGACCTTGACCTTTCTGATTACATCTGGGGGCGGGTAGTCAAGTCGTGGATTTTCCCGTTTTTTCCTCCCTTTTGGAATTAATCCCAAGCGACCCGTTCCCTTTTATTAAGCACTGAGCTAATTCCACACTTTGGTACCATAACATTACGTTTTTGCAAGCTTCAATAATCGCGAATAAACTATAATTAGCGTCGGAAAGGGCAGCAATATACCCTTCCCAAACGGATCTATCTGATTAGGCATTATGAGAGCAACACGCGTGCGAGTGTAACAGACGCAGCACACTAACTGGTTTGATCACCTCGCACACTCCTGTCCTGATGACTCACAATCCAACGTCACAATCTACTTGGCAAATCGTTATCAGAGATCGGAAACAACCCTCCGTAGTTGAGGTAGACCCTAAAAACTTCAAGGAGGGAATTCAACCCCATTGCAAATTGAAACCGGTCTCTCTGCGTTAGAGACAGCTATGTTACCTCTAGGAAAATTTACCTTATTGAATAATGTGAAATGTTTGGTTTTCGGTTTTATTAGTTTTAATTACGATTTACGTAATCTTAAAATACTAATTGTAGTTAAAATTTAGTGTCATCTTTAAAATCCAGGTAACGTGTGTTAGTGTCCAACAGCGCCATTATTTTTTTTAGCATGAATGGGATTAACTCATGCAAAAGCAGATCCGTTAATATATTCTCCAGGCGCCTGCAAAGCCTTTTCTTTTGTCTTTCGTTTTAAAGAGAAAGAAGAGTCTCTTTATTCCCTGAGGCAGTGGAACTTTTACATGAACATGCTTCATAATCCACCTCTCTCCCTCTCCCTCTCTCTCTCTTTCTCTCTCTCCCCTCTCTTCTCTCTCTCCCTCTCGCTCCTCTCTCACCTCTCTCTCTCTCTCTCTCTCGCTCTCTCTCTCTCTCTCTCTCTCTCTCTCTCTCTCTCTCTCTCTCTCTCTCCTCTTTCTTTCTCTTTCTTTCCTTGTTGGGAATTTAAACACACATTCGTTCTCTAAAGTATGACTATTATGAGAAATATAATTAACTCCTCTATGTGTGGAGTACAACATTGTCTATTGTTTAAGAAAGCGTCCAGGATTTGAAGGGAAAATTTAGTAAAAAAATCATATCTTATTCCATCTTAAAATGAAATAGGAAAAACTATGCACCAATTCAAGAAAAAAACCACTGTAATAATGTTATAGTTCTTCTCGTCTTCTTAAACTTAATTTGTAGATTTTTCATCCTGTTTATTGCCAAAATCCACTCCTCGGAGGAAGACGTATTGGATATGCATACACAGTCTATCCATCTCCTGGCTGGTTCTCCCTCTTGCTCTTCTCTCGTCCATCTGGTCTATCTTCTTTAGCTCTTTTTGCAAGTAGGTTTTCTTCCATTCTTTCTATATGACCCTTCCAATATTTTCGTCTATCAATAATAAATTTGGGTTATGTCTTGAATATGACATTTGTCTCTAATTTCTGTGTTGTGTATTTTATCAAATAATGTTTTCCCCTGAATAGTTCTTAAGAGTTCATTTCACATGTGCTTATTATTTGTTTAGTTTTTTGTTGTATCAGCCCTAGTTTCTGCTCCATATACAATAACTGGTCGAACTATCGTTTTTGTATATGCGGGTTTTGCTTTCTTATTGACATATGTTTGTTGCGCAAAATTAAATCTTTCATATATACCTGATATTTTTGCTGCTTTATATCAGCTTATTTTCTTTACTGGTTTTTATTAAATGTTTAGTGTTTGTTATTCATACACTAAATAATTAAATTCTGATACTTGTTCTACAATTTTCTTTCCAATTCTAAACTTGCATCTTACTGGTTCCTTTTGATATTGTTAAGCATTCTGTCTTATTTGTGTTAATTTCCAAATTGTATTTTTCTGGCATTTATATTAAATTGATGTATAAGATCTTTGTAAATTAGCTTCAGAATACTGACGCACCACAGCCTGTCCCAAGCCAGGTTGAAAAAGGGTACGAGGGGAGGAGTAACACCTCGTAAAAAAAAAACCTTGGTTCAGCTTGCCCAGCTGACTAGTACCTTGTGAGGGACCCCTTAACCAGGGTTACGGTGAAGACCTTCAACGGCTGATACAGCGGAGAAGGAGTCCTTCGGGACGGTTGTTGTACCTGACGGAAGAGGCAACCTCTCCTTTCTAACTGGCCTGTTGTATTGACAAACGGGCGAGATGGGGTTCGTTAGTCCTGGCAAGACAACCCATCTAAGGGAGAGACCAAACTCCGAAATACAACGGGGGCAGGCTGAGCTCTGGAGCTGGATAAAGGAGCAATCGCCTATAGCGAGGAAACCCCCGGAAAATAAAACCCGCCTTGAAAAAATATCCTAGCATCCCACTTCAAGGTGTATCTTAAAAGATTGCTCGCAGTCCCAAAGGATCAAGCCTCGGATCAAACAACGGAAACAAAATGTAATAGTTAATTTTCCAATTGTCAAACTGTGTCACGATAACCACAATAACCCCCTGAACTGCAATCATGCTAGTCATTGATAGCAGTCTATTCAGTATGTCATTGGTTTTGAGTAGCTGCCGCAGCAAACATTTTATTATACTTTCCCTCAATCAACTAATAATAATAATATAATACTCACTAATAATAATAATAATACTATTTATTGCAGATTTTTAAGTTTACACAATTTCGGTGCCAAAGGTTTTTATTTTTCTTCTACACTCGTCTCTATTCTATCCACTTCAAATCCCTATTAGGTTCGTTCTTCAGGGCATATAGGCCGTGGTCCAGGTCGTTCTTCTACTAGACGTTTCGTCTACTGCTGCGGTAGACATCATCAGGAGTTACTGCGTGCTCTCTATGAACTCCTCAACAGTCGGCTGCACGGGCCTGGTGGCGTTGGAAAAAAAACTCCCCCCTATTTATAGGCACGCCCCTGGTGGAGAGGCGGTTTTCTGCGCGTTCCGTGTTTGCGTGCTGTTTTGTCCAGGCTGTCGCTAGCAAGAAGTCATAGGCTTCGTTGTCGTATTGTGCAGTGCCGGGATCAAGATTTTTATTTATCTTCATGGTTCTTCTTCTTTTTGTTAAAGGGATTTTTTGGTGTTTATATATATTTTCAATGGCTTCTCTGTACAGTCGGGTGTAATAATGTGATGTTTGGGAACTACCTGTGTTTTTTCTCGAATCTTATTATATGTTCTTGGTTGTTCATCCAGTGTTACCGCTACGGCTGAGTGTTCCTTTTGTTTTAGTCTGCAATGCCTCTTGTGTTCTGGCAATCTGGTGGTAACCATTCTTTTTGTTGTGCCGATATAAACCCGTCCACAACTGCAAGGGATGGCGATATATAACCGCCAGTACTTAACGGATCTCTTGTATCTTTGGCTGGGCGCAGTATATTGCTGATTTTTTGTGTGGCTTGTAGGTTGTAGATATGTTATATTTATTTAATGTTCGACCAATTCTCTCCGGTTATTGTCTTGATATATGGTAGGGAAGCACCTTACCCTTTGCCTCCTCCGTGTGTCCCGTTTCCGGATTTGTATTTATTGATTTCGGAACCACAGTATCTTCAAGAAGAAATTAATCATCTCCAAGCAGCGTTTCAATCCAATGGATACAGCAAAAAACAGAGATTTAGCCGAGCCATAAATCCCAATAAATACAAATCCGAAACGGGAACAATGAGGAGGCAAGGGTAAGGTGTACCTACCATATATCAAGACAATAACGGAGAGAATTGGTCGAAATATAAATAAATATAACATAATCTACAACCTACAAGCCAACACAAAAAATCAGCAATATACTGCGCCCAGCCAAGATTACAAGAGATCCGTTTAAGTACTGCCGGGTATATATCGCATCCCTTGCAGTTGTGGACAGGTTTATATCGGCACAACAAAAAGAATGGTTACCACAAGATTGGCAAGAACACAAGAGGCATTGCAGACTAAAAACAAAAGGGAAAAATCAGCCGTAGCGGAACAACTGGATGAACAACCAAGAATATAGAATAAGTTCGAAGAAACACAGGTATTGTCCCAACCACTCACATTATTAACACCAGACCTGTACAGAGAAGCCATTGAAATATATAAACCAAAAATTCCTTTAACAAAAAAGAAGAAACCATGAAGATAAATAAAATCTTGATCCCAGCACTGCACAATACGAACAACGAAGCCTATGACTTCTGCTAGCGACAGCCTGGACAAAACAGCACGCAACACGGACCGCGCAGAAAACCGCCTCTCCGCAGGGGCGTGCCTATAAATAGGGAGGGAGTTTCCAACGAACAGCCAGTCTGCAGCGACTGTTGAGGAGTTCCAGAGAGCACGCAGTTATCTCCTGATGATGTCTACCGCAGCAGTAGACGAAACGTCGAGTAGAGAACGACTGGACCACGGACCTATATGCCCGGAAGACGAACCTAATGGGATCAAGACGCCGGCCGTGAATGCCTACAGTTATACATATCACTCAATGTCCTCCAGTCCTCTTGTTATCATTCCAGTTCTTATTTCTTGTGTCCACGAGTTTAGAGGAATTCCGTTCCTTCTTCTTCTAGGTTGGACACCATTCCAATGTTTTCCTGGGTAACCATTTCTTCTTGCATTCGTCGTACGTGCCCATATCAATTTAATTGCTTATATCTTATATAATCTATTATGAATATCTAATATTCTTTTTTTTTTCTCGTAAGGGCAGTATTCTTACTTTTTTCTAATTTCGAACATCTTGCTGCTCTCCTTAAAAAAAAACATTTTCATCGACATAAGGTTTTGTTCAAAGTTTTTGTTGAATTTTTAAACTTCAGCTCAATATCTGACAGTACTTCTCACTATGAAATTATATATTTGTAACTTTATTTTTCTGGGTTATATGTCCTATTCCAGTAGACTCCATTAATCATTGTTGTTATTGTTCTACCTTTATTTATTCTTTGTTATTATCACTTTCTTGTTTATCCTCTTTATCTACTTTTACTTCCGATTTTAAATTCTTCACATCCTCTAATATACCTCTTTTCATCTTCTACTGTAATATTAAATCTTCGTATCGGCCTCCATATCCAATATAATTTTTTTATATATTTATTTTCAAACCCCGTTATCGTATTTTCGTCCAATAATTTTCAGAACATAAACCCCATGTCTTCATATTCTTGAGCAATTAATTATCTGTGTCAATCCGCAAATAACAGTGTATATATTGTATTCGTTGATCCATCTCCCATTCTGAATTGTTTTTTGCTCCAGTTTAGTCAGTGCTTCATGTATAAATATCTTAAATAATGTTGGTGATATGCTAACAACCTTGATGAGGCCGTTTGTTGTTATAATTTCTTCTGATACACTTTTCCAATTTTAATTTTTAGATACTGCATTTTATACAATTGTTTTTATTGCATTAATAATTGTATCGTTTATGGCCATATATTTTAAGCTTCCTACAAATTTTGTAAAGGTACGGTGTCATATGCCTTTTCTAAATCCACAAATGAGAGAGAATTGGTTAGTTGTTATTATTAGTCTTTTCATCGTTTTACCACACAAATATGTGATCAATTGTGATCTCACAGACTTAAACCCTGATTGTACTTCATTCTCCTTATGTTTATAATTTCCTTCCAAATAGTATTTGCTTATTTTTCCATTTATATATATATATTATATATATATATATATATATATATATATATTATGGCTAAAAACTTTCATTACAGTGATTCCTCTATAATTATTGCAATCATATGTTCTTCCTTTATTTTGAATGACTAATATCAACCCAATTTTCCATTTTTACTGGTACGTCTTCTCCGTTTAGGCATCTCTCAAAAGGGCTCTTTAACATTCAAATAATTTCCTTGTACGATATTTAATTAATTCTGGCTGTACTCCTTCTTCCCCACAAGCCTTTCCATTTTTTAAACTTCCAATTTTCTATCTCTACTGTCTCAGTATCTAATTGTATACTCGTTCTGTTTTGATCATCAGTTTTTCTCTACAATTCCACTTAAAAAATCCCGAACGATCTTCAGTCAATAGCATGCTAAAATATAATTTCCATCATTTAAATAAATTCCCTGAATATTGATTTTATTGTGCCTGGCTTCCTTAAATTTTTTCGAAGGTCTCCATGCCTCTAAATACCATTTTTCCTTCAGTATAACTCTGAATTCTTTGACAAATTCATTCCCCGTAATTATTCTTTTCTTCTCTCACCTTCTTTCTTACCTTTGCTTGTGCTTTTTTTATACTCCATTTTGTCCGTCAATTTTTTTTTTATTAACAATTTAAGATATTTACTTTTTTATCATCTACATCATCTTGTTGGCGCTTTTGTGCAAACCACGCTACTGTGCAACCATTTGTGCGGCAAGAGAGCCACGTTACTACTACCATTTATCCGGGATCGTGTTTTGTTACTGCTGTCTCTATTAATGTGGATCTGATTTCCTGCAAGGTTATCAATCACGAAGTTGGCTTGCCTTGGGCCCATAGAAGGCAGCAATCGATTCATCTTTTTCTCTCTATATATTAACATGAATAAATAATGATTCTCAAATACATAGGAGTGAGTGAAAATGACAATAAAGCTAAACAGCAAAATAGTAAGGGATCTGGAAAATAATTTCCTACTTGAGTGACTTTCCGTATAGGATTGAAAACAACTACGTATACATTAATGAAAAGCGAGCAGTTGTTTAAAAAGATGACCTTTAATTAATCAACGTTGTCTGAATTAAAAATAAATTAACAAAAAATATTCCGATCATACACAAAAATAGAAAATGTAAATAAATAAATCGACGTATCTCTTACATTAGAAAAAACCACACCATACCTCACGCTACACTCATACTTGCGTCCGCCATCAGGGACCACTTCTTCCCTGGTCTGCCGGACCAACTAAACCACGCCCGCTTCTCGGCTTCAGACTAGCTTGTCCATTAGAATTCCCACTCTCATCGCGAACTGGATGCGGATTCAAACTTGAATCTGCTTGAACAACTAAACGATGACTGCTTGAATGATCGAATGATATGTTTGGCTGTGCCACCACGTATATGAAGGTTCCGAAGCAGAGGGGAGATGCGCCGTAGACATTGCACAGCAGGAAGGGTAAAGAGTAGAGAGAGGGGGTAAACACAAGGAGAAAAGGGATATTGGCATAGTTCATAATATTCCAGTGTAGGGAGGAGAACGACGCTACAATAATGAGCCGAAAAACACACTTTCGGTTCAATCTTAATCTCCTTGTTCCAAAAAAAATTGTTTTTATTCTCAATAACAATTATAATAAATAATAATAATAATTATAATAATAATAATAATAATAATAATAATAATAATAATAATGCCAACACACTCTTTAATGATAAGTGATTTAAAATATAATAATTCCCGTGTATATTGCAAGCGCATTTATAATTAGGTACCATGAATTAAAGTACAAAGTGAAAAGTTTTAAATATGAAACACTGGAGGAGATGAGATAAATCAACGCTCCTATAAGAATAAACTCCTGCGTCATAGCCGAGTGATTTTAGAGTATCATGCCTTGACCCCAGAACTACGAGACTTGCGCTGGTTCGAATCCTCATGAGGGGAGAAATTTTCTCATGGAATTTCGGCCAGTACAGAACCGGTCCACACCAAGCATCGTTGAAGAATGTTGTATCTACAATAAGTAGCGACTCCAGATTAAAAAAAAAACAGCTATATAACTGCAGGGGCGACAATCTGACCACAAGTCCATCCCTATACTGCCTGAGTGTTCGTCCAACTCCGTGACTAACACATGTGGATCTTAGGAAGCAGCCTTCTTGGCCTGTTTGCGCCATAGGGTTTTTAAGAATATTAAAACTGTATGGTGTTGCCAATGTCTCGCTTATAAGACACATCGTTTATGCAGCCCCTTTCTGACATCATTCCTCTAGGGACGTTGCAAACATTCTATGTAATAACTTTATTGTTAAGGATTTTTGACACTTTGTACTTTTATATTTTAAGATATCCCATTAAAACGAGAAAGGAAACCCAAATGAATTTCTATACGGTGACAGCAATACTAATGCTTCTATATAGATCAGAAACTTGGACCATGACCCGAAATATTACAAATTGCAGGCTACAGGAATGAGGTTTTTGATGAGTCAGTTAAAGGTTGCACTAGTAAGATACATTTAAAATGAGGATATAAGAAAATAATTAAATGTAATAGCATTAGAGGAAATTATTCATCATTATTAGAGATCAATGGATTAAACACATAGAAAGGATGAGCTACAGTCGAATTCTAGAAGAATTCTCGATTATAAACCTAAAGGAAGGAAAAATTTGGGAAAAACCACGGAAACTGTTTGGAAATTCCCTGAAAGCCGAAACAGGTTTAAGAACCTAATCCCTGATTGAAGTAGAAGAAGAAGATATACAACTGCTATGAAGCTGATTTAAAAGAGTGAAACAAATGGATAGCTTATAATGTTATTGTAATCTCTAGGCCTAGGATTTTTATGCAATAATAAGGTAAGATTGCAATGCAGATAGTAGTCCTATACATTATTCAACTCTTTGTGTATGGAACCCAAAACAAAGGACAGAAGTCTTATTCTCATTATACTATTCAACTGTTTGTGTGTAAAACAAAAACAAAAGACAGTCATAACTCTAACTTCTTAATATACTATGTTTGATCTTACCTTTTAGTACAAAAAAATCCTAGTCCTAGTTAACTCTGACAATTTACTCAACAGTCCGATGTAGGCCCTATACGTGCATCATTTACCGTTTGATTGAGCTTGACTGTATGAATGTTATCCACCTAAAATCCAAAGCCTCGTAATTTATATTGGTTACTTTGTTATTCGAACTAAGTCTTAAATTATGTGCAACATACAAATGTTGCAGAAAAGCACCGACAACGGAGGTGAGGTGATATGTTGAGATATATTGATAATTTTAATAAGGTACTGATGTCCGGAAAAGATGCATTTTCACACTATGAGTAGCTAACTTCTCAAGAGTTTCCGTTAGTTGGATTTCAAGGACTCGATAATTGACAGTACTCTCACCGTTACATCAGTTTTCAAAATATCCACTTCGTATCATTGCAGAGAGTTCATTGGCGGTGTAGTGATTGACGCACACGTTTCAAATACGCCTGGCCTCGTTTGAATTATTTCTGTAGCAGCGTGGATTAGGGCTATAAGATCCATATGTGACTCTAATTGAGTATTATAAACAGATTGTTTCATGTCATCTCACAAAAAGTAGTCGAGAGGTTTAGATCACGTGATCTCGGAGGCCATGGGACTGGTCCACCTCTGCCAATCCATCGACCAGGATACGTGCTATCCAAATGACTCGTCATTCAAAATAATCCACTTCGTATCATTGCAGAGAGTTCATGGCGGTGTAGTGATTGGCGCACACGTTCAAATACAGCCTGGCCTCGTTTGAATTATTTCTGTAGCAGCGTGGATTCGGGCTACAAGATCCATATGTGACTCTACTAGAGTCCTTATAAACAGATTGTTTCATGTCACTCCACAAAAAGTAGTCGAGAGGGTTAAGATCACGTGATCTCGGAGGCCATGGGACTGGTCCACCTCTGCCAATCCATCGACCAGGATACGTGCTATCCAAATGCCTCGTCATATTGGCATCGCAGTGAGGTGGAGCTCCTTCATGTTGTGACTACATTCCGTTGCGAATCCACGTATCACAGGTTTCGTACCTGTCAAGTAATGAGTCTTCAAATCCTTCGAACTAACACTGATCATGAGACATAATTAACTAGTCATAGTGTGAAAACGCATGATTTCCGGACATTGTTACCTTATTAAAATATTATCAACATATCTCAATATACTACCTCACCTCCGTTGTCCGTGTTTTTGTGCAACACCCTATTATATATTATATTACCAAAGAATAAATATAACCGGTATTTATCAATATATTTGATATATTAGACTTCCAATCAAAAAGTTTATAAAAAAAAGCTAAGTTTAAAGTAATAAACTCAAAATGATGAACTTATTCCTCAGACTGTAGCATTTGAGACTCGTATTGGGAAGGTAGATACCGGATATCAAATACTGGATTCGATTATCATGACTGAAAATGCCATATGGCTTTGCGCTGTCCTCTAAATAATTCAGGGTTGCAATTCTTTTTCCATTATTCGCTTCACCTATATCGTCAACTCATAAATGAAATTAAAATATGTTAACTCCTAACTTGATAAACCTGTTTTAGTATCACTTCGGTGTTTTAGTGTATCTTGAGCTCGGGTCTGGGTGTATACCCTGCATTGTTTGTTCTGTTTTTTTTTTTAGGTTGGCTCTGGCATCATGCTAACAGATCACTTGGCATTTATATCTGTCTAGAGGAAGTGGATGGTCCGTAATTTAAGAAGATAGAACGGTATTAAATTATATTTTATGTGTAATGAATTAGAAAATTGGCAACATATTATAGCAATTTTAAAGAGACATAACAACTTAGGTTGCATTTGCTTTCGGAAGGTTTTCAGAGTGGTAGTAGGATTGTCAAGCTTGTAGTTCCCAAATTCTCCCAAAAAAACATTTCAAAACTGAAAGTGATACAAAACACTTATTCTACCAGTTATAGTTATTTACTGATGTGAAACATGGACTCTTACTTAAGGGAAGAGAAAAGATTTGAGAATAAAGTTCTCAGAAAATTTTTTGAATCAAAGAGAGATGAACAGACAGGCGAATGGAGAAAACTACATAACAGTGAGCTCCATGATCTATATAGAAAACCAGGTATAAGAAGAACAGTCAAATCTCGTAGATTACTACTGGGGCCACGATGATGAAACAAGAGGATGGAATCTTCTTGTAGGAAAACCAGGGAGAGGATAATAGCCCAGTTGGTAGACCAAGAATGAGGGGTAGGTAGGAGCATAAACATTAACCATGATTGGGGAAAGGAAACGTAGATTATTAGATTTAGGATATGAATGTTTGGAGACCTTATGCTCGCCCGGCTATGAACCTACAAGTGCAAGTGAGTTAGTTAGTTAGTAAGATATCGAGCGAGGAGAGAAAGAAATGTTAAAATGCTTGTGTACAGAAGAAAATTGTGAAAAAGCAAAACTGGGAGTCAATGAAGACATTTATATTGAAGAGAATGTTTTTTTCTTAGGAACAATAATTACAAACAGGAATGAGATGCACAAAGAAATTGAACATAGGCTCAATTCTGGAAATGCGTGCTATTATGCATTACAGGGACTCTTGACGTCCCAACTCCTTTCAAAAAACGTTAAACTGAAAATATATAAAACTATTATTCTACCAGTTATATTATATGGATGCGAAACATGGACTCTTACTTTAAGGGAGGAAAGGAGATTACTAGTATTTGAGAATAAAGTTCTTAGCAAATTTTTTTGGACCAAAGAGAGATGAACAGACAGGTGAATGGAGAAGACTATACATAACAGTGAATTACATGGTCTTTATAGGAATCCATATATAATGAGAACAGTTAAGTCTCGTAGACTGCGATGGGCAGGACATGTGACACGAATGGGGAATGAAAGACGTGCATGAAAGCTTCTTGTAGGAAAACCAGAGGGAAAACGCCCAGTTGGTAGACCAAGAATGAAGTGGGAGAATAACATTAACTATGATTTGAGGGACGTAGATTATACAGGGGATGATTGGAAAACATTAGCTCAGGATAGGGGTGTATGGAGAGCTTATGTCCGCGCGGCCATGAACCTCCGGGTTCGATAGTGCCAGTGAGTTTAGTTTGTTTTTCTGGTATTATACAGAGTGTTTAAGAATAAGTATTACAGACTTCTAGGGGCTGTAGGGGGGACTAACAAATAAAATTTTGATAAGGAACCCATGTCCGGAAACTACCATTTCGATGTAAAATAGGTTTGAAGATCGAAACACAATGCGCTGATATCGTGTGGCTTGTGTTTCTTGTGTATTACAGACTTCTAGGGGTTGAACAACAATTGTGGTTCCACAAGGCGACCCTTTTGTCCGTTGCACAAAATGTACCTGAAACGCATGTTACCATACATACGTCCCACAAAATCTGGTGTGTGCTCAATAATGTCTGCTGCCGCCAGAATTCGTGCAAGAAGATCTTTCTCCTACTCGACAGGTGTGGTACAACCCTTAGAAGTCTGTAATACTTATTCTCAAACACAAGACACACTATGTCAGCCCATTGTGTTTCGATCTTCAAACTTATTTTACATCGAAAGCTACGGTTTCGGACATGGGTTCCAAATCAAAACTTTATTTACTAAGTCCCCACTACAGTCCCTTGAAATCTGTAATACTTATTCTGAAACACCCTGTATATCGAGTCTTAGTTGATTGGTATTACTATATCGTAATTATTATGTGGGTGTGTGTTCTTTTAAGTTTATTTGGTTGACTAAATTTTAATTGCTATAAGGACGAAGAAGCATTGCAATATATATATATATATATGTGTGTTGTGTGTGTGTGTGTGTGTGTGTGTGTGTGTGTGTGTGTGCGTGTGTATGTATGTGGTGTGGTTGTGTGTGTGCGTGCGTGCGTGTGTGAGTGTGTGTATGAGAGAGAGAGAGAGAGAGAGAGAGAGAGAGAGAATATGTTATGTACATATATTTCTATGTGTGAGTTTAGATTTTTTTGTGTAATGCCACCAGGTTGTCTTTTATGACATTTATGACTTTCTCCCCTAACATTTCTTAGGTTGGGGCACCTGGAAGGCGAAGTTACCTTACTCCGATGATATGATGGGTGATAAATGATAATGAAGCGCCAGGAGCGTTCTTAACCTAAACTTAACGTAAATTCCAGACCATGGGCAACCACAGGAATAATTCCCTATGGTTTGACAGGGAATCGAACCCGGGACCTCGTGAACAGTAGTCAGGAACACTGACCACTAGCCCATGAGGCTGGTCGTGAGTTTAGATGTATCCAGATATATATATATATATATATATATATATATATATATATATATATATTTATTTATTTATTTATTTATTTATTTATTTATTTATTGTTCTTAACTGATGTAATGCCCAGATGGTGTGTGGCAGGTCAAAGAACCTATAAGATGAGATCTTAAACTCCGGAAATATAATAGAATAATGGAATATTGTTCTTCAGTCATGAAACAGGAATAGGGATGGACGGAAAACACAGGCCATTCGTACGTTTGTTGTAAATAAATGTAATTATTTTCGAAAATAAAATATAGTTCAATTCTGCTACTACTATTATTATTGTCTTAGTGCACTGCTTCCTGCCTACAGGCTCAGAGCGTTAGCTTATAAGCCCAAGGAAGAGATGCAAGTTTACAAAGGGGGAAGAGTAAAATAATAAAGAAGAAAGAAATAACTTCCAGAAGAGGTTTACAGATAAACAACATCCATTTTCAATTTGAAGATATTGAAGTAAATATTTCTCTTGGAATGGATAAACATTTTAAAAGCTGTCAGTTCACATTATTAACATGGATTCCCGTTAAAACGGAAATTACTTTAGCCTGATCTTGATAAGCCGCTCTTAATCTCATAAAACAGATTGCAATAAATCCTCTCGTGATGGAAGCTACTGATGAAAATCTGTTATGTGAACCCATTATCCATGTGTTTTGAGGTTAATACCAATTCACCTTCTAATGCTGCATTAACCCACTGTTAATAATTCCCCTCCAATTCTTCATCAGAAAGAAAACATTAGATTACATATGATTTTAAAGAAGTGGCTGAATTCAAATACCTAGGAACATTAATAACAATTTGGATGAGATGCACAAAGAAATTAAACATAGACTCAATTCTGTAAATACATGATATTATGCATTACAGGGACTCTTGTCGTCCCAACTCATCATCATCATCAGCATCAAGGATTAGACTAGCTGGTCTGTTCCGATCTCATGTTAAAATTGGTCTATCCATCTTTAACTGGGTCTTCCAACATTTCTTCGTCCTAGTGGTTTGTAATGAAGAATCTGTTTCAGAATTGTATTGTCATCCATTCTATTGACGTGGTCCAGCCATTCATCTCTGTATTGTGTAATTCTGTATCTAATAGCTTGAAAATATTCAGTTCTCTTCGTATATCCTCACTTCGCCTTTGATCCATTATTGTATAGCCAGTCATACTCCTCAGAAACCTCATTTCTGACGTTTCTATTCTTCGTTCCTGGTTTTTGGTTAAGACCCAGTGTTCCGATCTATAAAGCAGTGTTGGAACCGCCATTGTTTTATAAAATTTTGAAAGTTTCTCCTTTCTAGTTCCTTTGAGACTTCGTTTTATGGTGCCGCATATATAATTAAAGTTATTTATTTTGTTCTCAATGTCTTCACTTTTTCTATATGTTACATTGTATCCCAGGTAATTAAAATTGCTCACTTGTTCTATTATGTCCCAACTCCTTTCAAAAAAGTTAATCTGAAAAATGGTATATAAAATTGCTATTCTATCAGTTATATTATATGGATGTGAAACATGGTATTTTACTTTAAGGAAGGAACGGAGATTACGAGCATTTGAGAATAAAGTTCTTAGGAAAATTTTTGGACCAATTTTTGGAGATGAACAGACGGATGAATGGAGAAGACGACTTAACAATGAACTACATGGTCTTTATAGGAAGTCAGTTATAATAAGAACAGTTAAGTCCCATAGATAGCGATGAGCAGGACATGTGGCACGAATTGGGAATGAAAGAGGTGCATGGAAGCTTCTTGTAAGAAAACCAGGAGGAAAACGTGCAGTTGGTAGACCAAGAATTAGGTGGGAGAATAATATTAACTATGATTTGAGAAACGTACATTATACAGGGAATGATTGGAAATTATTAGCTGAGAATAAGGATGTAATTTATAATTTATGTTGAATACATTGCTTGTTTATAAAATTGATAATTAAATTTGTCAAAGTTTATTCATATGTTGGTGAAACTGTTTCACTGTTGTGGATAGAATATTTATGGCATTGCCATGTTCCACTTTTCAATTATTTCATAAGTCTATAAAATACTAAAATGAGACATAGTATGAAATAAAATAATAATCTATAATTTGTCTTCGTAACGACGTTCGAAACTTCCGTATAAGATAAAATGTTCTCTCTCTTTATCAGATTTCTGTAATATTTGCAATTAAATACAAATGTATTTAAATAGCAATCGTCCAAAAAATGTATATCTTATATATATAAATGAATGTTTGTTTGTTTGTATATTTGTTTGTTTGTTCGTACTTTATGCGCGGCCATACCGTTGATCCGATTGTGATGGGTTTTTTTGCAAAATGTTCAGGAGATTCCCGGGATGAACATAGGCTATAAGAGATTGTGATACTCAACTCCTACACCCTTAAAAATCGCCGTTTGTAGTGGAAAACGTGAAAAAAGTAGCTCTTTGGACGCTTAAATGGCTTACGCTACCTAAACCATGAGAAATACACAAAATTAATGTACACAGAATTGAATATCTCGAAACGCTCTACAAAAAAGTCCGCGACAGCAAATGTTTATCTCTTAAGGGTAACTCACAAAAACCATTTTTGTCTTTCATTGATACCAATAGTCCCTTATCTCTTACGGATAACTCACAATAACCATTTTTGTCTTTCATTGATACCAAGTCTCGCGCCGTAGCCGAGTGGTTAAGGCAAGAAGTCTTGGCGCAGAACTACGGGACTTACGCTGGTTCGAGTCTCTACGGGGGGGAAGAAATTTTTCTCATGGAATGTCGGGCAATATGGAACTGGTGCACAGTGGTTCACAAATGATAAAAAAAAGACTGTTTTGACTCACTCTAATATAATTGTTATATGACGGTTCTTAACTTATCTGCAAAGGAGGGTACAATACTAATGTTCATGACTGTGTGACGTCATCATTCACACTTCTTGAGCCACAACAGAAGGCTGTAAGAGGTTTTCTTGCGAACTTATTTAATAATATATAATTATGTCCTAATTTTATGGTAAAAAAGTAACATATTTTTATCGTCCGCCCATGACATGAGAATTGAACGTTCGGGCAGGACAACGTCTGCCGGTTACGCTAGTATATAATATATTTGGTTTAAGTTCAAAATATTCACAGGATTTTTCTAAAATTTTCCTCCTTTCTGCTATAGTGCACTTATCTCAATTGTTTCTCTATGTACTGTTGGGAACCGTTACTTGAAACTATAGTAATTTAAAGAAAGAAAAGGGTAATAAAAACTGTATCAGGCCGCTATATGAAACTTGGTGTATAACAAAAAAGAGACAAGCTGAAGTTCTTTATGGGATTGAGTGCAGATAAAATCAGAAAGGACGATGTAAGAAGAGAACTTAAGGTAATTTCATTAGAGAAAAACTTGAGACATTAAAATGGATTGGCTACACTGCCAAGTTGAACAGTCCATCGATTAACTAAATGGCGTTCCTGCAGATTCACCAAAAGATGTCGGAGATTTTGTGAAGCCTATTCAATGAAACAGTAAAAAGGAGAATGTAAAAAGAATAAAATTTTCTGTCAAGGCAATAATGTTTTTCGTTATTTATTGCTGCTTTAACTATAGTGGCCATATCGTAATTTTCTTTGGGTTAAAGCTACACTACGTCTGATCTATCTGTCTAGCCTTAGAGACAGCTGGCATCCCGATCGAAGCGTTCTCTCAGTCCCATAACGATGAATGGACACATTAACTTCGGCTAAAGGTGATCTTTAATCAAACTCCACCGAATTCATTGCACTCGTATGTCTGGGTTGGACATGTCAGACGTTAACTCTCAGAGTTTTATGGAGTTATGATAAATCTGATTGTAGGCAAAATTAAGTTATTCTAAACAAGAGATTTTGCCATCTTTACTTACCGATACTTTTATATGAATATGATCGGTAAACATTTCTGAAGTAATTAATTTTCAAGGCTATTCTGGCCCGCATTTCTTGGAATTCGTCTTAGAGTTGAGGGAAACCATGAAAAATCTTAGCCTATAGTGTAAATTCTGATTCGAACCCCGAATCAATTGAATTAGAGGCAATGACGTTACTGCTAGACCATATCGTATATTCAATAAAGTATACGCCTATACGATACGATTTTGTTTTCTAACTAATCCACATAAAACAGTTGATTATACACCATTAAGAAAGACTCTACAGCTTTGTGTGAATAATTGGGAACCATCCTGTAACTTAGAGTTAATTATTATGAATGATTATTATGAGTACCGTGATCCCAAATAGATTAATGGAGTGTCTGCTCTCCTATCAAATATTCTTGGACGAATCTTGTTACAATTATGTGTGCAATGTAAATTATCGATGATAAATTAAGTTTCCTAGTTCGTTGCTATTATTAGAGAGTCGGTTCTTAAAATTCATTATAATTGTAATATTTTATGAGTTTTACTACAATTTTATTTTGAACCATCTTTAGTCATTTCACCTCCAGGATTTCTATAAGCAGTGGTAGGACTTAAATAGACTAAAGTCAGATGCAAAGTTATTTACAAATATGGATCTCACAGGCAGCAAAGCCGTACACTGTTTATAGTCCGTATCAATAAAATGATATCTAGTAATGATATAAAAAAGAACAACACAATATATTATACATTAATTAAGTTACGCATAGTTATTAAGAATTAATGACACTAGGATTGTTGTGTATAAGAAATGTGTATGTATCTTGTATCTATTCAAGTGTCTTATGCAAAGGAAATTAATATTGAATATTATTGTTTTTAATGTGCCCGTTACTATGGCGTGGTTAATTGAGTCCCATATTTCCACTCCTACTGCCGGAGGTCGATTAAAAGAGGGAAAGAATATTTTAAAACTTCACATTTGGTGCTTGATGCGTATCCCTTCTCTATTGCTTTTCTGAGCTGTCATTGGTGATGAACTTGGAATACTGTGAACCACAAATTCAGGGATGCCCATCACTGTGTACCTGTCCTACTTATAGGTGATTAACTCAGGGAATTTTCTTGTAAATCCAGTGCGCGGAGTGTAAGTTGTACAAAATCCGGAGAGCAAACATATTATAAAAGAGAAAATATGTAAGGAATACCTACCTCGAGTCCTGATAATGAAAATCTTATGAGATTTATATAAGAAAAACTGATTATATTTTTCAGGAAAACGAAAAATAATATATTTTAGTTCACTTAATTTCTCCAAATGTAAAAAATTATAAATCTGTTTTCCCATTTTATCGAAAATAATATCTAGTGTCTTAAAAATATTATATTGTGACAAACTATTGTGGCGTGAGATACAAGTTTTTCTACACATTTGAAAAAAAAATGTTTTGCAATCCACACATTACGAGTGATAAAATTAAAAAATCTACTTCTGACATCAGTTAAGTGTGTTTTTTTTTTTTTTTTACTTTTAAGTGTTCATAAAAATTCGTCTTAGATGTTTTAATTATATAATTGTTAGATATCAATATAAAAAGTCGATTTTTTCATTATTTTTTCTACATTTTGCTTACAATCTATTGGTTTTAATTGAGTCTTTTGTAGACTAAGATGTAAATAACGGATCGATCGCTGAGTACAGCCATATTTCTCAAACTAATAACACTCGAATATATTCTTTGCGCGTAAGCATACTTGGCTGCTGGACACGATTCTTATAATAGCGGCTAAATTTGGAGACATGAATAAGAAACAAGCTTTAATAGCTATTGATACTATTAACAGGATCTTTAATGATGTATTTAACATTCTAAACACCACAATGCAACTCAGTAATTCTTACTCATACTGAGTGACATCACAATTATAAGTATAACTTTTACAAATGATGACGTAGATGTACTCAAAGATATTGTTTTCTACATAATGAAGCAATTTATTTCAATTCTCTACACATTTAATTGTTATTACTAATTCATACAAAATCTACTGATGCCATGAATTAGTTACAGAGGTCATAAGTTCAACGGACAAAATAAGGATTCGAATTTAATACAAGCCTGAAAGTAAAATTGATCTAAAAGTATTATCCAAATTGTTATTAAGAATAATTGTTATCGCCTTTGACTTTAACTCAAGTTAAATTGTACAAACTTTCCTGAGTGATCCAGTCGTACACGATATAATTTTAAACTTCAATCGTAGTATCAATTTTTTTTGGACCAAAAAGACAGGCGAATGAAGAAGACTGCTTAACAGTGAGCTACATGATCTTTATAGTTTTAAGAATTGTAAAACATTACCTGATATCTCAGTTGTCCTCAATAATTTGCAGTGTTGTTTTATAGGAGGCCTTTCGATAACTTAAGTATCATCTTCTGCTTTCATTTTGGTACAAAATAATTTGCAGTGTTGTCTTTACAAAATCAAAGCAGAAGATGATACTTAAGTTATCGAAAGGCCTCATATAAAACAACACTGCAAATTATTGAGCACAACTGAGATATCAGGTACTGTTTTTACAATTCTTAAAACTTTAACACAGTGACCTCAACGGAGTTTCGTAATGTATTTTAAAAATCGTGATCTTTATAGGAAGCCAGGTATAATAAACAGTTAACTCTCGTAGACTGCAATTGGCAGGAAATGTAGCACGATTGGGGAATGAGAGAGGGGCACAAAAGCTTCTTGTAGGAAAATTAGAGGGGGAAATCCCCAGTTGGTAGATCTAGAATAAGGTAGGAGAATAGCATTAACCATCATTTGAGGGAATCAGATTATACAGGGAATGATTAGAACACATTCACTTAGGATAGGGATGTGTGGACATCTTATGTCCGCGCGCGGTCATTAACCTATGGGCTCGATAGTGCCAGTGAGTTAGTTAGTTATAAGAGTATCATATTTATTTCTCACGCAGTCATCCGATTCAATTCACGACCGAGTTTAATTTTGAGGTCGAGATTATTCAGGTTTTTCCTTAACTATAAGACATATTCCAGAACATATGAGTCACAATTCTTCAAAAAAATACCGGGCTTACTATCATCAAGAATCATTAATATGAAATTAAATTTCATGGTTCCACTTGGTGAAATTTAATTTATGCAGTGAGGACGGCATTAAATGTTGTCTTTTGGGACAATGGATTATTGCTTACCCCAATGTCGGGTGGCAATATGGGATACGGTTATAGGTCAATCCCAGGTTTATTTGGATAGTAAAGGATTTGGTGGGCGCTGTATTCGTAAAGGACTTCCCCGGTTCACTGGGGAATTCAGGTGTTAGGTTCGCTCAGCTCTAAATATCGGTAGGCATGAGGTTCTTATTCAGGGATTCCACGAGGACTTCGTCGGGCAGAATTATTGTGTACAATACATCGTTTTGAATGCACTTTATTATGTCTTGAATCACACGAAATGTAGAACACTGTACAAGTTTTAATTTTATTCCCTCGCACTGATCTCCAGTCGGCGATGGCGTTCGTCGTGAGTTTACCCCGTTAATAATTATTCGATGGCCTGCTGACTCACTGATTTATGACTTGACTTATGAAGTTTAAATATTGAGTCGATTAATAAAAATGTTTAAGTCACGATACTTCGGTGAAAATTCTTAGTCCAAAATTTAAGTTAAATTACCACTGGTGACCATGCTGCCAGTGTGTGTCGAAGAGCGTATGTAGAAGAGTGTATGTGTAAGTGTGTAGAACGAGTGTCTTTGTATATGTGTCAGAGGTTCGTCTCCCTCGCCTATTACGTAAACTCGGTTCTCCCACTATATCGACCTCGTGGACCTGAGATCAGTGCTTAGGCACACGTAACAAATAATATGATTGGTCAATGTACCCTTATATTATAATCAAGAGGGTGTTACAAATTTGTTATTGGCGATTTATGCCGTCGGAGGTTGGGCGCTATCCGTGCTGGTTTCACGTACAGTCGGGCCACAAGTTAGTAACTTAGGCCTGGGTTTTTCCTAGGTCATTGATCTTTACTAGTAGTAGGCTTCTGACGCTTGAGTTTTGCTCTCTTCCCACACTTTTGCTAGCGTTGTTTGTCCCAAGATGAAATCGCCGCTCGTAAATTCAGTTATTGTGTTCTGACAGTCAACACAGATCTGTTATATTTTGCCTTACAAGATATTGCCACTCAAATTCTGAGAGTAAAGGATTTGTCAACATTTTAACTCTTTATACATGTGTCGGTCAGTTCCGCCATCAGAAAAGAAAGGATGGCATTACCTGAGTTCTCTCTACCCTTTTTAATGACTAGTCATTTAGTTCCCATTAATACTAATTTCATGGGATAATTTTATTTGCCCATTGTTCATAATCGTATTCTACTCGCTTTCCCGATTAATTTAAGTATACATATGACCTAAGTCTAATAACTGCTTCTCTTAATGATCTTTCTAATTGTTTGTGATTTTTATTGCCCGACATTGGGATTTATTTATTCAGTTACTCCATGCAAAGGAGGCTGAGTGAATGACTGAGTACACTTTTTATCCAATAAAAGGGAAAATTGGCTAAATATTTTGACATTTTTTTTTAAAAAGCGGAACAACTTATATTGCAGTTGTTACACAGATATATTCCGGGTTGAATCGTGAGACATTGGCATGGTGGGATTACATAGCGGTAGAGGAGGGGTGGGGGGTCGAGAGCGAAGAGAAAACGTAAATTCTTGGATACAGTAAGGAATTTAAGAGAGGGTAAAGTAGGGGCTAATTAAGAAAATTTATAATATTGCTAATGAATACTACAGTATAATAATGTTTCCAGTATTCAATTTAATCTTGAATATAAGCTGTTTTGGGGGGCACGCCGTAGCGTAGTGGTTAAGGCACTGCGCTACAAGTCGGAAGGTCGAGGGTTCAAGTCCCGGTGGGGTCAGGATTTTTAAACTGACCAAAACCTTCTGGCGACACCATGGCCCTGGGGTCGACTCAGCCTCTAACGGAAATGAGTACCAGACGCTTGTTCTGGGGTAAAGGCGGCAGTCACGCAGGGCTGACAACCCGGCTGACATCAAGTGCCGATTGTCTAGAAAAAGTGGGAGCCTTAACCTACTACTACCCCAAGGGCCTCCCGAGGCCTGTAGTGGGATTACTTTACTTTACTAAGCTGTTTTGGTTCAATAGTCCTAAACTGTATTTACTATGCATGTGTGTGTGTGTGCGAACTGTGATTCTTTATTTTTTTTATTTTTATTTTAATTTTACAAAGGATATAATGGCACTATAATGAGAGATATAAGGAAATGTGTGTTTATGATATTATATATATATAGATAGATGGAAAGATCAAGACCATCTTCGCTAGGTTTACCGTACAGGCCACATGGCCTAAAACGAATTTGTTCATGATGATGATGATATATATATCCGTTAGTGTCGACTATTAAAATTGCGGTATGGTATTCATGTTGTTTACTAGCCATGAAGGCAGGGAAAAAGAGACAAAGTAGACACAAAGAGAGAGAGAGAGGGAGAGAGAGAGAGAGAGAGAGAGATTGATTGTAGTGTTCTACTGCAGCGGAACCCGCTCATAGGAAACGATAATCGCTTGACGCTGAGCCCGCTTGCCGTCGAGTACGTATAGAATGGCATAGACCGCTAGATTTTTATTTAATCACGGGGCAGATATAGGAGCTAACACCTAAGCAGGTCTGTGCGCACTATTTTTGTATTTTTTTTCAACAACAAAAATTAAAATTCCACAGGTAGCTAAGTAAAGGCAACAGAGTCATCTAGGTCACAATAATAGAAACATATAATCCTAGTCCTATCAAAGACTAAGATATAGCAACTTTCAAGTATGAATTGAAATGCCCAACTCAAAGTATAGCGTGTACTTTTCTGTTAGTCTAATAGTCCAAATGCCATGATATACAGGGTGCCCCATTCAAACCTCCCACATTTTTTAACAAAGTATGCGGAATTATGAAATGGCCGGTATTAAACGAAACAGAAACTCAAAGAATTTTCATTGCCACACATTTCCATACACTAAAACACCTCTATATGTGCATCATTAGTAGCATGAACAATATCAAGTCTGTATTCGATTTCGTGCCACGTTGTTTCCAACATGTCAATTGAACTACCGGGAAGCTTGGCGAATTGATTTTTTGGACTTCTCTGAAATTCTGCTCTAATTTCTTCAATCTTTTCTTTTGAAACACCTGTAGGAGCACCTCCTGATTCCTTTTTTAACGTTTCCAGTCGCCAGAAACTTCCCAAGCCATGCCTTAATGGTCTTCCCATCAGGTGCATTTCCTCCATATTCTCTCCGGTAATTTCTTTGCACTGTAATTATTGACATTGTCTCTGCATACCAGAAAACAGTTTGTGCTCGTTGCTGAGGAGTCGCCATTTTTGTTTATGTCATTATTGTCCAACATGCGACAGATGAATTAACTGCAACAATGAAAACAAAAATTCTTTGAGTTTCTCTTTCTTTTAATACCAACCTCATTCCATAATTCCCCATACTTTGATAGTTATGATTAATTAAAATGTGGGAGGTTTAAATGGGACACGGTGTATATATGTCCAGTTTAATCAACCTTGATTAAAATATAACTGCTTGTAAAAACAATTTAACATAAACTTAACAGAATTTATAATTTAATCAACACTGGTTAATACCAACAATCTGTTAAAACTCTCAGTTACCTTACCTGCACTCTTCCAAGCAGTTAAAACAATGTAAACAATTTAGAATGACATCATAAAAATGTTCATAAACTTAGATCAAACGTGTTGCAGATTAAGATTGTGGTAAAAAAATGTAGCATATTTAGTTTAACATTCAGTTTACTAACTGCCTGTTGAATTATGAAATAAAAATTTGACTGAACACAATATTTTTAGCTAATTAGTTCAGTAACTTTTGGTTAAGCGTGTGTTAACAGAGGTTGGATGAACTGGGCCTTAGTGTAGTATGGATAGAGAAAATTACTTATTGTAGTTATCGTCCGTTCATTACACCAGATGTCGTAGTATTGGCAAGAGTACTCCGATCGCTATAAGTGTACTAGTTGTTCCGGAAAAGAACAGAGAACGTACTGAGACAGTATAGATCAACATAGCAATAATGTAAGTTACCGTTGTCGTTAAAAGACTGTAAATAACACAAAAAAATAGTTTGATCTTGAATTCGAGGATCAGGGATTTCCGTTAATCATTTTCTATACAAAATAAGGAATAAATATATTTCTGCTTATAACCCACTGCCTTGTTATAAATTTGTTATTTATTTCAGTTTGGTAAAAATCGACGGATGTGCCATCTGTCAGAGAATCGTTGTATTGCTGGTGGCGAAGTTGTCAGGCGCGGATCGATGTTTGCCCGGTTTGCATCAGTGACTCGCTTGGTGTCTCTGTTCAGTTGCCCCTTGACTACGATACACGGCTTCCCGCAACACTTCATTAATCAAATAAAAAAAATCATCGAATCAAGACACAACGTAAATAGAAGTACCGAGTTCAGCACTCAAATAAAATGGTATGTAACACATAATTTTCTGATTTTACATAAATATATTTACGTTAAATAAAAACGAGATTTCACCATAAATTATTTTAAAATATACGTTAATTGCTTTTATTAAATAATGCTTATTAGATTATCTGAAATATTTACCATTTATCTTGTCTCAGTGCCAAGCACTAGAATTTAAGAAGTAGAACCGATAATCAAAATGATATTTGTATTTAATAAAAATTCATATTTTAATAATAATAATAATAATAATAATAATAATAATCTGGAATTGCAATTATGTTTGGAAACAAAGTGTAGGGTATATAAATGTTGTGTAATATTTAATAATTTTATGATATCCCAGTGCGTTTGTTTATTTTATATAAACGGGATTATTTTTTTAAATGATTGTTTACATTGAAAACAATAAAACTAGTTTCCATTGGCAGTAATTATTACGTTCGATAAAACAAATTCCCATCCACTAGTGTATAATAATCCAATCTCTTATTATAAGCCAATATCAGAGAAATTAACAAGAAACAGAACTTGTTTTTACCTATGGATAATATTTATGTAATGAACTTATGTATTGGAAGAATAAGAAAATAATTGAAAAACACAGGAATAAGATAAAATTTCATTATCTGGTGATGATTAATTATGACATTATGATACTCCTAAAATATCCATTTTGGCCACATGTAATATAAATAACTGCTACATTTCAATTTAATTATTTATATATTTTATCAACAACATAAATAAGTCTGTAAATGTATGTTCACACATAGAACTTCATTATATAATATAAATGAACAGTTCATGACAAATGAGGGAAATTTTGAAGAAGTGACTGAATTCAAATACTTAGGAACAATAACTAAAAATAGGAATGAAATGCACAAAGAAATTAAACTTAGGCACAATTCTGGAAATGCCTGCTATTATGCATTACAGGGACTCTTGTCCCAAGCTCTTCTCAAAAAGTTAAACTAAAAATAAATAAAACTGTTATTCTCCCAGTTATATGGATGCGAAACACTGACTCTTACATTAAGGGAGGAGAAAATATTACAAGTATTTGAGAATAAAGTTATTGGGAACATTTTTGGACTAAAGAGAGATCAACAGACAGGCGAATGGAGAAGACTTCATAATAACAGTAATCTACACGATCTTTATAGGGCACCAAATATAATAAAGTAAAGTCTCTTAGACTGCGATGGGCAGGACATATGGCACGAATGGGTAATGAATGAGGGGCATGGAAACTTCTTGTAGAAAACCAGAGGGAAAGCATCCAGTTGGTAGACCAAGAATAAGGTGGGATAATGACATTAACAATGATTTGAGGAAGTATATTTTACAGCAGACGATTGGAAAATCGGCCGCGGTGTACTAGTGGTTATGCTCCTTGCCTCTGGTCCCGAGGGTCGCGGGTTCAAAACCCGGCCGGGGTCGATGGATTTTTAGGACGGAAAAAATCCAAGGGGCAAATCCTCCAGGAGGGACTTTAAGCCGTGGGTCCCGAGTCTGAAGATTTTCAGGCTCGTAAAAAAATCCTTAAGCCTGAATGGAAAGGCCTCTAAGCGAAATTTACTGAATTTTCCCGTCCTAATACTACCTTGGTTTCCTAGATGTCACTGTGAGGCGGAACGCTGATCACGGACCACTCAAATGACATCTATACGAAAACAAGTGTAACTGAATTAATATGGTTCAAATTCTTCCCTGTAGGGGGAGAGCGCCTAAATCTCTGTAAAAGGGAAAACATGGGCTTACAATACAATACGATTGAAAACATTAGCTCAGGATAGGGATGTATCAAGAGCTTATATTCACGCAGCCATGAACCAACGGGTTCGATGTGGCAATGAGTTAGTTAGGTAACTTAAAATGTTCCTAGAATATGTACATAATTATTATAAATTCATAAAGGGGTTAGTTACTTTGAAATAGGCCTGACACTCAAATACTATTGGCTTACTTTGATCATAATTTTATTAGTGAGTGAGAAATAACCATACAGGAGCAACTAAGAAAAATCATAATATTGAATTCGGAATGTAAAAATGCATAACGTGTAACCCTTTATACAGGATGTAAATTAAATAAAAAAATTAATTTGCCCTGTAATGAATAAATTAAAAGGAGGCCCCGTGACACAACTGGTTAGACAATTGCCCACAACCTTTGGGCCCCGAGTTCGAATCTCGAACACTCCGTATGGAGTTTGTGATGGACGAATTCGACCCCGGACAGGTTTTATTCAGTTTTTTTTTTTCGCTTCAAAAATAAAACTTCATTCCACTATTTCTCCATACTCATCTCATAATTTGATCTAGCATTACGTAGGACACGAGTAGATGGTACATTTTATACATAGGTAAGTTACAGGTAAGGAAATTCAGATATGGGATTTGAGTTATCAAACAAAAAATATCTACGTTACCTGTTTTTTAAAATAGTTTACATGTGATACTCATTGTAAATTTTGAAACGAAATAGAAGTAAGGAATGGCACAGGATGGCTTCAGATCTTAATTAGGGATTAGTTGTAGTCTAACTCTTAAGAATTGATCAGCCTTATTAAAATATATATATATATATATATATATATATATATATATATATATATATCCCGTCCAGGCATTTATTTTTCTTATCATACCATATTAAGCTTGCATTGCTCAATGTTAAACATTTAATTATAACATCGATAAAGCGTCACTGCTATAAAGTAAAAATGTTCTCTTTGATTTGCTTACTTGTTATAGTCAGCTACTAGATGGCAGTGAAGACCGAGTTCTCGCGACATCTAGTAATAATGGAGAATATAATACATATATAAGAAAAATAAGTGTTTGGATTGGATTCGCCTGGTGGTGTAATGGATATCACACTGAGGTACAGACTCAGAGATCCGGGTTCGAATCCCGTCCAGGCATTTATTTTTCTTATCATATCATATATATATATATATATATATATACACCAGTGGACAGAGGCCGAACTTGAATCCAAGACGCGGAAAACCCAAGAAAACATACTTATTCATATATATATATTACTTCTGATAGGGGCTACCAGATGGCAGTGGAGACCGAGTTCCCACTACATCTAGTAATAATGAGAATATATATATAGAGAAAAAATTAATGTTTGTACTAGACTTGCTCGGTAGCGTAATCGGTAGCGCACTGGGATATAAATCCAGAGGTTCGGGTTCAAGTCCCGTCCGAGCATTTATTTTTCTCATTATGTCATATATATAGTGTTCTGTCCAAGAGCAGGTTTTTCTTACTGCAAACTCAGCATTCTCCACTCTTTCCTTAACTCAGCTTTCTTTTTTTCATCCGCATACAAACCATTTATTTTAATACTGTATATTATATATATTCTATTCTATAGTAATTCCGCCCGAGGGCAGGTCTTTCACTGCAATCATAGCATTTTCAGGCTTTACTAAGGAATTATAGGTGTGGTGGATTCCCGTTGCTTTCCACATCGGGGAATGAATGTTGATATATATATTTATTTGTTTATGTATTTATTTGTTTATTTATTTATGTATTTATTTATGTATTTATTTATGTATTTATTTATTTATTTATTTATTTATTTATTTATTTATTTATTTATTTATTTATTTATTTATTTATTTACAATTGCTTATTTGTCAGCATTTTTACAAATTATTTAAAAGTTGAATTTTAAAACACTGTTGATTTATTATTAATATTTGGACTTCGTCATCATATTCCGCAAATAAGATAGACATTACAATCCATTCCACGTCCCTATTCCATTGTAATGCCGGATAATGAGTACCAAATGAAGACAAGTTTAATAAGTGATAATTCGGAATTCTCATCTCAAATTTCATAGGTCTATCTACAAGCCCTCTACAACCAGGTACATTTCTTCGGTTTTATTCATTGACACCCTGTAAGTTCCCTTTAATTTCCATCTCCGTTTAAATACATATCCAATTAATTAATCCTAATCATTTAATCTTCTTTTTCCGTCTTTAATTCAGTTTAAACTCTAGCCTTATCTTACGGGTACTTTTCACGTGTCACACTTCACCCGGACCTCAATACCTATCGGGAGAGGGATCACACATATACATTTTTGACCACACAATGACATGGAGGGCCTCCCCGAATGAGAGTCTGTTCCAAGACAACACAACATTAAGACGAAACACACCATTCACTCACATATTCATACTATGATGATGAGTATGGTTGTCGGATCATGTTCGGGGACCGTTTGAACCCTAAAGTTTACTGATATTTGTCTTACAGGTGAGGAAAGACCCCAAAATAAATTAAAAACCAAAAAACTTGTCCGGACCGGGGACAGAAACCAGGCTCTCTGTATACAAGGCAGGGTCGCTACCCCGGATCACAGCGGTGGACAATAAAAATAAAAAAATTAAATAATAATAATACCTTTATTGGTGTTTTTGATAACCAATATGGTCTAAAATACGCTAATAAATTAAACATAGTACAAAGGTGTTCTGGAGGTACGCCGTAGCGTAGTGGTTAAGGCAGTGCACTACAAACCGGAAGGTCGAGGGTTCGAGTCCCGGTGGGGTCAGGATTTTTAAACTGACCCAAACCTTCTGGTGGCAATATGGCCCTGGGATCGGCTCAGCCTCTATCGTAAATGAGTACCAGCCGCTTGTTTGGGGATAAAGGCAGTCGTCACGCAGGGCTGACATCAAGAGCCGATTGTCTAGAAAAAGTGGGAGCCTTAACCTCCTACTACCCTTGGGTATCCTATGGCCTGTAGTGGGATCATTTTACCTTTACCATTTACAAAGGAGTTCCAGGATAATGGTATCATTATTTTCTTCAAAGTACGCGCCATTTTATTGGTCCCGAGAACTAATTGTTACCAGATTACATACTTGTCTCTGGTTGCAAGGTTCGCGAAATTAACCCCGCAGGGCTCGACTGATTTTTTTCGAGGTGAAAAAAATCCTTGAGTATGACGTCCTGCGGATTAGAAGTGAACCCGTAGATCCGCGTCATAGACCTACCGTGTCAGTAAAATGTATCAGCTCTTTCACAACAAACTTTGAATTTCGACGGTAATTAATTGTTAAAGAGTGTCGTAAATAAAATACTAAATTACCAACCATTTCTATTGTTTTACGAGTCGTATATAAAATATGTTTCATCGCTGTGGTCTCGTGGTAGCATCGCTGCCTCATAATTCAGAGGATACGGTTTCGATCCCCGGTTGAGATATATTTCCTGGGTGATGGGTTTCTCGGGGATTTTCCTCATTTGTAAGACAAATACAAAGAAACGTTAAGACCCAAATGGTCTCCGAAGATTATCTGCTCATCTCAATCATCATCATCATCATCATTTTCATTATGTTTAATAGGGTGAGGTGGGTTATTTGGGTAATTTCAAATTTGAAAACCATTTATGTCTCATGAATGCATACTGTCGTAAATAACAAAATACATAAATTGAAATTCCACCAATAACTTGAAAGATATTTTGATAAATCCCCTTGCGTCTTCTTCTAGACTTCCCACACAAGAGAAAACGTTTTAAATGCCGTGCTAAAAGAATCCGTTTATTACTTTGATCCAAATGGTCCCATGGTCCAAATATCCCCAATGTTCCAAACGTTAAAATCCCATTCCCATCCCGACAGGTCGTCCCACTCTAAGGCTCGGGCGACGTATGGTATGTACATGTGCCTATAAGGTGAAGAGGTTAAACTACGATAGAGAAAAAGAAGAATGTAAAATATTTACTTATCTACTTAAGGTAATGATATACTTGATTTGACAAAATTAAGATCCTCTTATATATGCTTTTAAACACAGTATTTTCTAACATTTAACTTTTTTCACTTAATTAAATTATCTCATAGTCTCGTAGACTGCGATGGGCAGGACATGTGGCACGAATGGGAATGAAAGACGTACATGGAAGCTTCTTGTAGGAAAACCAGAGGGAAAACGCCCAGTTGGTAGACCAAGAATGAGGTGGGAGAATAACATTAACTATGATTTGAGGAAGTAGATTATACAAGGAATGATTAGAAAATATTAGCTCAGGATGGGGTTCTATGGAGAGCTTATGTCCGCGCGGCCATGAACTTTCGGGTTCGATAGTGCCAGTGAGTTAGTTAGTCATAGTAATTTAAATAATGTTCTTATTATTTTATTAGATGATTTATTGTAATACGGAATAATCTTAGATTATTGTTAGAAGATTGTACAATTAAATATATTAAACAGAAAAGTGAAAACAAATGTGAGATACAGAAATGTTTATATAAACGTTAAATTATTATTATTTTGAGCTTCAGTACATTTCTCCAGTATACAGATTGAGTATATTTGATAAGTTATTCTCTTTATAAATAATCACAAATAGAAATGAGATGCACAAAGAAATTAAACATAGGCTCAATTCTGGAAATGCGTGCTATTATGCATTGCAGAGACTCTTGATGTCCCAACTCCTTTCAAAAAACGTTAAACTGAAATATATAAAACTATTATTCTACCAGTTATATTATATGGGTGCGAAACATGAACTCTTACTTTAAGGGAGGAAAGGAGATTACGAGTATTCGAGAATAAAGTACTTAGGAAAATTTTTGGACCAAAGAAAGATGAACTGACAGGTGAATGGAGAAGACTACATAACAATGAACTACATGGTCTTTATAGAAAGCCAGATATAATAAGAACAGTTAAGTCTCGTAGGCTGCGATGGGCAGGACATGTTGCACGTATGGGGAATGAAAGACTTGCATGGAAGCTTCTTGTAAGAAAGCCAGAGGGAAAACGCCCAGTTGGTAGACCAAAAATGAGGTGCGAGAATAACATTAACTATGATTTGAGGGAAGTAGATTATACAGGGAATGATTGGAAAGCATTAGCTCAGGATAGGGATGTATGGAGAGCTTATGTCCGTGCGGCCATGAACCTATGGGTTCGATAGTGCCAGTGAGTAAGTAAGTATTATTATTATTATTATTATTATTATTATTATTATTATTATTATTTATTGTAATACGGAATAATCTTAGATGATTACAGGGTTTTACAATTAATATATTAAACAGAAAAGTGGAAACGAAAATGTGAGATACAGAAATGTTTATATAAACGTTAAATTAATTTAATATATAAAAATGAATGTTTGTTTGTGTTCGTACTTTATGCGCAGCCATATTGTTGATCCGATTGCGATGGGGTTTTGCAAAATGTTCAGGAGATTCCCGGTATAAACATAGGCAATAAGAGAGCTGAGATACTCAACTCCTACACCCATAAAAACACCCTTTGTTGTGAAAAACGTGAAAAAGTTCCTTTTTTACCCTTAAATGTCTTACGCTACCTAAACCATAATTAATACGCAAATTATTGTACACAGAATTGAATATCTCAAAACTCTACAGAAAAGTCCGCAACAGCATATGTTTATCTTCTAAGGATAACTCACAATAACCATTTTTGTTTTTCATTGATGCCAAGAAGATCGGGATGAGTAGATTCCCGGGCAAGCATAGCAGCGCACGGCGGGTATTCTTTTATGGGTAACTCAAAATAACGAATTTTGTCTTTCAGTTCATTTATGCCAAGTACATCGGGATCCGTAGATTCCCGGGCAACGCCGGGTAATCTGCATTGGGTATCTAAAAATAATAACGATATAAATGTATATATATATATATATATATATATATATATATATATATATATATATATATATATATTGCTTATACAACTAAATGCAAAACACATTATCATTTATTTAGGTGCAGCGGCGCACGCCGGGTATTAGCTAGTGATTAATATTTTGAGCTTCAGTACATTTCTCCAGTATACAGATTAAGTATTTTGGCAAGCTATTCACTTTATAAAATAACGTTTGTAATGTCTCCTCAGCTCAGAATGGGAGCTCATGAATGTTAAAATTGTCATTGCTATTAAAGGTAATGTTACAACCCGTGTGTTGGGAACAAACAAACATGAGTGTACTAGGAAAACAAACGGTTGCAGCATTGCAATTAAAAATAAACATAAAATTGTGACTAAACACAGAATATCCTGACATCATTAACCGGAAGGTCTAACTTTCTTCAAGAATTTACGATCGTAAACATTAAATATAATAATTAAATTGTTGATCAAATCTCGTAATTCGATTATTTTGAACACTGACTAACTCACTAGGACTTTCGAACCCCGAGATTCATGACGTGTGGACACAAGCTCTCCAAACATCCCTATCCTGAATTTATATTTTGCAATATTTTATCTCTCTTAAGTCATTACTGTTATTGTTCGATCTTATTCTTGGCCTATTAACTGGAAGTTCCTCCTCTAGTTTTCCTACAAGGAGTTTCCGTGTCATCTTCCATTCCCCATTCATGCCACATGCCCTGCTCTTCGCAGACTACGAGATTTAAACTATTCTTATTATATCTTGTTTGTCATAAATATGCTGTAGATCATCGTTAAGTAAGCAAAGTCTTATAGGTATGTTAATTTCTCTTTGGTCCAAAATGTTCCCAAGTGTTTCATCTTATCCTGTCTCTAAGAGACCATGTTTAGCAAGCATACAATACAACTGGAAGAATCGCCGTTTTACATATTTTTAGTTAAACATTTTTTGTAGAAAATTTCGGATGACAAGAGTCCTTGTATTGCATAATAACATATATTTCCAGAGTTGAGTTTATATATCCCCTCAGGGGTCCTCATCTAGGGGATATGTGGATGGCGACCACAAGGTGCCCAAGCTGTGCAAAACATTTCTTCCACTTACTTGTGTTTTGCACTCTTTTAACTTTACTATCTAACCTCTCTTGGTTAACTCTTGTTTTTTTACGCCGACGCTATTAGGGCATCCGAGGGCTAGGAAGTCTTTTCTTTCTTCCATTTCTTCTTTCCTTTATTTTCTTTTCTTCTCCAGAAAAGCCTTACCAGAGGCTATAAGATGGCAGCCCCATCACTGGCCTTGCCTTCCTTTGGCCAGCAACCAATCGAAGGGTTTATGCTTTCAAGTCTTATACGAGAATTTCCCTCAAACGCTGGAGGGAAAATTTTCTATAGGATCGTAACAGGCCTTGGCCTAATACTTGGAAGGAAGAAAAAGAAGAAGAAGAGTTTATATATAATTTCTTACTGCCCCTCATTACTGTGGAGTATGGCGTAGCGCAGTTGGTTAAAATAATAGTGATGGAATGGAATTTTATTGCCTTTTTTTTCAAACGAAAGAAAATACATTTGCATTTACATTGCGCACGGGCCTGCTTGGCCGTATGTGCATTATTTTTCCATGAATAAAAAATAAATATAAGAATATATAAACAAATACATACATGGCTACACGCCTACATAAAAATGTAAAAAAACGATGTGTGTGTATATATAATCTATGTTCACACTACATACACAATAATTCACTTCTACACTCATAAATGAAAAGGCCATGTGTATAGATATAAAAAAACTCCGATTCTGTATATTAATAATTTTAAAAAATGCTACAAAATAAATTTTAAAAAGGGACAAAAAATGTCTATGTTAAATACATGTATGGGAGGAACCAAGTTTCAGAAAATATAAAGGAAGTTAGGGGTGTAAAACAGGGATGCATCTTCTCACCGTTGTTATTTAACCTATTTATTGAAGATGTAGCTTTGATGCTGGGAGAAGAGGGGATCGATGCTACAATGGTGGGTGGGCGATCCTGTTCCAATGTACGCGGACGACATATGCCTCTGTTCCACGAAAGTAGATGGTTAAAGCAATAAGCTATAAATAAAAATCAGAAGTCCGATCCAATGGGAATCAATTTTTTTTAACCGACCTAAAACCTATGATGGCACTACACCTTCGGTTAACTCAGCCTCTAATGGAAATGAATGACATGATGGGCTCTTTGATATTTCGTGCCTATTATCTAGAAAGGCGGAAATTTAAATCTCCCACTACTTTGAAGGTCTTTAGTGAGATCACAAACACAAGATTAAGTACATGTGAAAGAGAAGTACAAACTAAAATTACAATGGCAAAAAATGCAATTATGACATTTCATGGAATAATTTGGAACAAAAATATTACAAAGGAAACTAAAATGAAAATTTATAAGAGCAAAATACAGAATATTTTGTCATATGGAAGTGAAACTTGGTCTTTGACGGAATTACAAAAGAATAAAATTAGAACAGTTGAATTTGAATATCTTAGAAGAAGCCTTCAAAAGACAAGACAGGATAAATAAAAAATGAATTCCTTTGGAGAGAAATTAATGTCAACACATCTGTTTTTAATAGGATTGAAAATCAAAATGGTACAGAGAATGGAAAATGAAAGATGGCCAAAAATATATAGGACCCATGGTCACCCCATGGAAGAAATAAACTTGGCAGACCAAGATGGAAATGGAAAAACTATGTCAAAATTATAATGCATGATAGGAATTTGGAAGGTGATTGGAATGATAGAAGTAAATGGAAACTAAAGGCGGCAAACCTATAAGTGGGGAAAAGCCGAAGAATGAGAGTTCCCACTGCTGTGGTTTAGTAGTGACGTCATTTCCTCAAACAGAGTGAGCCTGGCTTCAGTCCCCTATTGGGACACGTTTCTTGGGTAGTTTTAGTATTTTTTCACCTGTAAGACAAATATCATGAAAATATAAGGCCTATATAGTTCTCAACGCCACCTAGCTATCATAATCCTCCATGGCATATTCGCAATTTTTAGTATAGATGCATGGCTAAATGTTGTCTTGTCTTAGAGTTCGTGTTGTCTTCGAGGTGGCCACGACATTGAACTGATTACTCATGCAGGAATACATGTCCTTGTTTGGTCAAAACAATATGCGTGATCAAGAGTTTAAAATGCTCTCCCGACAGGTCATGTCCCTGTAAGGCTTGTGTTGGCGTGGAACATACGAAAGTAATTACACAGGGAGAAGTTAAACTAAGTAAAGAGAGAAAGTTCTTAAAATGTTTACATTATTTTGTAATGTGGGATTGAAATAAAACATGCAAATAATTTCAAAATAATGCAAATTAAAAAATTATGTAGGCTTGCAATAAAATGAAAGTAATCGTTATTATACAAAAATAAGAATAAAAACCTAAGTAATCCACCTACAAAGTAATTCATGTATCATAAGTATTAACAATTCAAAGGGTACTCTGTAATATAATGTGATATATATTGTGAGGTTTTACACATGTTTTTCTGCCTTTCTACATGACCGCCATCTAGGTCAAAACATATATTCCATCTTTCAGCTGTGAAACGATATGTAGACTTTAAAATTTAACTATAAAAAAGCCTGCTGCCTCTGTACTATGATTCCATAAATCAACAGGCGTGGTAAGACGTTTTCGTAGAGCGAAACGTAGTATTTTCCACACCGTGTTGCGAGGGCATTCAACTCCCTACTGAGGCGTCGAGTTGATGCATTCGAACTGGCAATTTGAACCTGCTACATTCTTTCTACTGATACGCGTGGTCGTCCATGATGTGACTCATCACACACATTGCTGGCACGTTTAAATTTGTTCACAAGCAGACGAATTTATGGGTGTTCCGCTCTGGCATCTTCATATGACAATCCGCGTACCCGTGCACAAGCAGTGGCACTCCGTTCTTCCATACTAAACATGTTGACTAAAGTAACAATGTAAACAAAGGAAAGAAATGTTTTCTTTCAAGGAAATTGATAGTGAGTTTAGAGACATTATATATATGACAAGATAAGAAAAATAAATGCCTGGTCGGGATTTGAACCCGGACCTCAGAGTTGATATCTCAGTGCGCTACCACTTCTTACGCTACCAGGCGAATCCAGGACAAACATTTATTTTTCTATATATATATCGATGTTATAATTAAAATTTTGCCATTTATCAACACATTATTTATATATATATAATTTATTTATTTATTTATGTATTTATTTATGTATTTATTTATTTATTTATTTATTTATTTATTTATTTATTTATTTATTTATTATTTATTTATTTATTTATTTATTTATTTATTTATTTATTTATATTATTATTTATAGTTTAACCAGGAATGTTTGGGTAAAGATGGACGCAAAAAGAGAAATAACATGGAGACCTACTTTTAAGATCAAATGAAATATTTCTGAAACAAGTGTACAATTATACTATATGTTATGTTTAATAGAAACTATTAGATTCATAATAATGTGCCGTTCGAAGTCTATTGAAATGCATCTCCTTTTCTAGTTTTGTGATGTACAGAATGAAGGGAAAATGATGGATTAACTCGTAATGACGATAGGCTATAAAAATACGTCATTCTTAAATAAAGAAAACTTCTACAATATAATTAATTATTAAAGTAAGAACATATTGTATACTTGAGCAGTAAGTCAATTTTGTAACATGTCTGGCTAAATGGTTAGCTTTCGTCCAAACTACTGTACAAGAGCACATTGTTCTCAAATTGTACCAATATGAATATATCAAAGCGTCTAACGAATTTTGGTAGATAAAATAAGTAAATATTTCAATTTTTATTTATTTATATATTTTCATTACAGATACGTTTAACAGAAAAGAAGAAATAAGTAATCTTACGTCATTCTATATACGTAGAATCTCGTGGCCACTCTTTAAATAAATAAGTTAATTATTCTGAATTTTCATAATGCAATAAAGAATATAAATTAAAATAAAATTCGAAGTCACAAATGAGAAACGTTTTGATAGAAAATATTTCTATGAGCTTCGATTGATTTGTGAAAGTTGTTCTTTTTTTTCGAAATGAATGGAAGAGAAACAGACGACAAAGGGAAAGTGACGTCAAAGCATTTACTCAGATGCTTCAGTGACAAAAAAATCTTTACTCTGTAAACTTTGCACAGAATCTAAAGAAAATAACGGGTAAAACTTCAAGTATTAGTTCCTCATATTGTACAATACATCAACATAGGTCTAAAATGAATTGTTCCATAACATGGTAATAGAATTGGAATGTATTTGCAGTCATTAGATATACGCAGGGTATTATACATTCTACAAATGGCTCGCATTCAACTGTAGTATGTGTAGGTTCAGTTAAATACTGAATGTTTCTGCATTTTATTATTGTGTTTACCAGTTTTGCACTTATATTCCATACGGTTATTGCCATTATTGTGTATATGTCTTACGGTTTGTGTGCTCGTAATTTATTATTATTAATGCATACAGAGTTATTACTTTCAACTTCGTATAAATTCTAACAAACATCCAGGCTTACTTCTCGTATTGATGACATAATAGTTAATAATAATTGTCGATTCAGAGGAGACCGTTTACATTAGTTCAGATTTTTATTATAGAATGATTCCATATGTGACTGACTGACATTTACAATACACTTTTGCTGCAAAATGCTTGCATAAATATTACAATTGGTTGAAATTAGAGGTGTAATATACGTGATATGATAGAGGAAAAGTGTCTGATTAAGATTGTACATAAATATACAACTTCTGAAGAAAAACAATGTTATTTATTATCTATCAAAGTATGTGTGATTGACTGACATAAATGTCAACTCATCATGAAGCTTAACATGTTCATCTACATCATTCTCTAAAATGTGATTCTTAATTCAATTTTCCAAAATACCGTTTGGAGGGCACATTTCAAGTTATATTTTAAATTAAAAAATAAACCTAAATCACAATTAATACCGACGTTATGACCTAATATGTGATATGTGACTGACAATATTTTGTGACTGACTGACATATCTCAATTTAATTTAGAATTTAAAATGCAAATATTACACAAATATAACAAAATACTATGAAACTAGATAAACAGCTTCGGTAACAGAAATTAATAAAGAACTGCAAATACGTTATCAATTCTACGAAAATTGTTAAATTTAATTTTGTTGTAAAATAAATATTAATTTAAATCAATAATGTAATTAAATTAACTCGCTACCATGTACCATTTTAAATTATATAAAATAACGAAACTATTAAATACTTAATTACAAAGTGCCTTCTCTATTGTTAATTTTTTTTATTATACCGGCTTTTACAATGAATATACATTTTTCCGGTACCCATGTTCACAGTTAACTACACAATAGTTTTAACACATTTTTCCATTCCTATCTGTTCATCCATATATCTTCTTCTATTTCCCATTCCCTCTTAGCTTCATTGATTCCCAGAATCCACGTAATATTTGGTCTACCCTTCTTCTATTGTTAAATATACCTACTAAAATTGTATGCATGCGTGTGTATAATATATATACGTATAGGCCTATATAATAACTGTCCACCGCTGTGGTCTCGAGATAGCGTGCTGCCTTGTCACGCAGCGGGCCCGGGTTCGATCCCGGTCGGGACAGCTTTTTCCTCACCTGTAAGACAAATGTCAGGAAACCTTTAAGGCCCAAACGGTCCCTGAAATCATATGGCCATCATCATCATCATCCTTCACCGGTGTTAAAAGCAACGGGAAGCTATCACACCTACAATTCCCTAGTAAAGCTGCAAAGTATAGCATCAAAATGCTATGATTGCAGTGAAAGACCTACCCTCAGGCAGAATTACTATGCATGGATGGATATAGTAACTGATTACAATTTAGACCGGCGCCGTAGCCGAGTGGTTCAGGCAAGAAGCCTTGGCGCAGATCTATGGGACTTGCGCTGATTCGAGTCCCCATGGGGGAAGACATTTTCTCATTGAATTTCGGCCAGTATGAGACCGGTGCCCACCCAGCATCGTGAGGCGTTTGGGTAGCTACAATATGTAACAACTCCAGGTTAAGACCAAATATAACGGCTGGGGGAACCGACATGCTGACCCTATATGTTGGTTAGATGATTGTCTACCTCTGTGATTGATAATATTTGGATGTACGATTAGCAGCCAATGGCTTTCTAGGCCTGTCACGCCATTCAGTTTTTTATAACATACCAGGAATGTCAAAAGACAACCTGGGGCATTTGCAAAAAAAAAAAAGATATCAGTGTTCATTTTCCGATCCCATCTGCTGTAACCCGCTGTTCTGCGCAAGAATCTCATTTCACAAGCCGTTATAATCGTATCTAAATGAAACTGGTGACAATCAGAAGAGAAACTCAAAAAGTTTTGTGCTTGTTAACAATTGAGAATAATGGACAAAAATATAGAAACTAAACTAAACTTATTCATTTTTTTGTGGTCGATTTGGGTTCGTTGTTGGATATTTATCAGACAGGTGAAATGTGAATGTTAGCTGTGCTTTTGAAATTGTGTTGTTATTAAAGAAGTTATGAAATAAGTTTTAAGGAGTTAGGGCGAACCCCCAAGAACATAGTTGGTGTGGTTTGGAATATCACAACACGCAGAGTCCGGTGCTGGTCCAGCGTGCTTTTCACCGAAGGTTTCAACATCAGGCTCCCACCACAAGTCAATTTTGAAGTGGTACCGTGATTTTGTGGATCGTGGCTGAATATGTATTCAAAGGAAAGACCATTTAGGAAGACCATCTATCGATGCAGGAATTGTGGATCAAGTGCGGGAGGCATTTGTGCGTAGTCCCTAGAAGTCAGTCCGCTGAGCTACTCAACATTTAAAAACCCCTAAATCCACCGTATCTAAGATCCTACGTACACGACTGAAGTTCAACCCCTACAAACACAAGTTGAAATCTGATGACCATGCAAAGCGATTAGATTTCTCTGAGCATTTCATGGTACTAATGGAGGATAATGAAGAACTCTCAGAAAAAATAATTTTCGGTGATGAGGCAACTTACCGCGTTAGTGGAAAAGTGAACAGGCATAGTGTTAGGATTTGGGGGAGTGAGAATCCAAACACCATTGTGGAAGTTGAAAGAGACTCCCTTAAAGTCAATGTATTTTGTGCCGTATCGAAACGTAAAGTATATGGCCCATTTTCTTTCTAGAGGCCACTATCAACGGTGCAAATTATCTTGATATGCTCACTGAATTGTTATTTCCACAAATGGGACAAGAAGAAGGCAATGAATACGTATATTTTCCAGCAAGATGGAGCACCTCCTCATTGGCATTTGCATGTTCGGGAGAATCTGAATGACCGGCTTCCAGGAAGATGGATTGGACGTGACAGAGATGATAATGTTTCCTACAAGTGGCCGCCGAAGTCACCTGACTTGACGGTCTGTGACTTATTGTTATGGGGTTACATAAAGGATCGTGTCTTTGTACCCCATTGCCTCAAAACCTGCAAGAAGTCCAGCTTCATATCATTGCTGCCATCCAGTCCAATTCTCCACCTGTGTTGGAGGGTGTGTGGTGTGAATGGGAATATCGCCTCGATGTCTGCAGCGTCACTCGTGGGGGCCACATTCAATGTCTATGTGGTATAGCAAAAACTTTTTGAGTTTTTCTTTTGATTGTCACCAATTTCATTTAGATACGATTATCCAAAGCAACGTAGTAGTAGTTTAAAGTATGATACTATATTTGTGGCCACGGTGTATTACATCATATGTAATCTTAATAAGTTGAATAGCCTGATAGTGCATTTGATAGCTGCACGAGGGTGGATGGTATGAACGCGCGCGCACGTGTGTGTGTGGGGGGGTATATGTATGTGTTTTTTCCCCCTTTTTTAAATTTGTTTTGTAGCATTTCGTTTTATACACAGGGTATTTTTATGTATGAACGTAGATGTGTATTATTGTGTATGTACTGTAGAAGTAGATTTTACAACACACACACACACACACACACATATCATATGTATATATATATATATATATATATATATATTCATTGTTTTTATACGTACGAGGGCGGATCGGAAAAGTAACGCACAATAATTTTTTTTTTAAAAGTTTAATAGTAAAAAAAAAGGAAAAAAATCACAAATGAGCTTACATCTTTTACCTACTTTTCGACATAGTCACCAACTTTCTCAACACATTTTTCCCATCGTGTTACCAGTTTCAATATGCCCTGTTCGTAGAAGTCCGTTTGGTTGGAGTGTAGCCATCTGCGCACTGCTGATTTCACTTCCACATCTGTCTCAAAGCGTTTGCCGGCCAGGAATTTCTTCATGGGACCAAACAGATGAAAGTCCGATGGTGCAAGATCCGGACTGTATGGTGGATGCTGGAGCACCTCCCAACCAAATTCGGCGATTTTCTGACGAACGACAGCAGCAACATGGGGGCGAGCATTGTCATGAAGAAGTTTAACGTTAATGTTGTGACGTTTGTCACGAATGGCACGACGCAACTTCACCAAAGTTTTAATGTACGAGTAGGCCGCAGCATTCACAGTGGTCCCGTGTTCAGCAAAGTCTACCAATAAAACACCATGCATATCCCAGAACACTGTCACAAGCACTTTCCTGGCAGATTGAGTCACTTTGAATTTTTTCTTTACTGGGGAACCAGCATGTTTCCACTCCATTGATGCCTGCTTTGTTTCGGGCGTGTAGTGGTACGCCCACGACTCATCACCTGTGACGATTCCTTCCAGAAAGTCATGTCCTTGTGCGGTGTACCGCGTTAAGTGGTCCAAGCTTGCCATCATTCACTGGCCCTTGTGGTCGTCTGTCAGGTTCTTAGGCACCCAGCGAGCACTAACTTTACGGAATTTCAAATTTTCATGAACAATATCGTACGCCGCACCATAGGAAATGTTGAACTTCTGCGATAAGGCTCGCAGTTGCACGCGCCGGTCGTTCAGAATTGCCGCCTCAATGCCTCTGACATTCTGCGGGATTGCTGCTGTTGTCGGCCGGCCGGAGCGTGGCGAATCACTAAGGTTCACGCGTCCCTCTTGGAAGAATGTGCACCACCTGGAGACATTGCTACGGTCCATACAGTCATCCCCATACACGCCACGCATGTCCCTGTGAATTTCACTGGGTTTATGCCCTTTGGCCCACAAAAATCGAACAACACTTCTCTGTTCCTCACAGGTGGACGACTGTAGCATGCGCGCCATCTTTGTTGCATAGTTCAAGCTTCTCTCGCAAGAGGTGCACCTGAGAAAAAAAATACCATCTGTAGTGAAAACTTCAAACGATGTATCTGTGAAATTTCAACATTCTAGCTGCAATACCAAGGCAGAAAAAAATTGTGCGTTACTTTCCGATCCGCCCTCGTATTATATAGGCCTATTAGTGTAGGTGTGTAGACACGTATGTATTTGTTTATATATTCTTATGAGTATTTATATTTTTATTCATGGAAAACTAATACACGTACGGCAAAGCAGGCCCATGCGCAATGTAAATGCAAATGTATTTCCTTTCTTTTGAAAAAAAAAGCAATAAATTCCATTCCTACTAATTTCATAGAAACATGGTTAATGATAATTACGAGGCAGATGATTTTTCAGGGACAATGTGGCCCGATTTTCCTTAATTTACTTCATAATTGAGTAAAACTCTGAAAACCCTCAACGAGATAATTCAATCAGAAAAGGAGTAGAACCCAGGCCTACTGCATGAAAAGTAATAGTAATACCCCTACACTACAACAGTGGTCTGGAGTATGCTTTTAACACACATTAAAGTAAAAACCAAGAATTTCGCAATCATTATTTTTTTTACACATGATGAATTCGTATCTAAAGTTTTGCCCATTTTTTGTTACATAAGCAAGTATTCAATTGTTAAAGTTAAATCATGTATTCGTTAATTTTCAGTATGGATTTGTAAACTACGCTTTGGAGCTGCTAGTTGTGAAAACATTTGGTGAGGAAACTTGGGAAAGGATCAAGTAAGTATGAAACCGCGAGACCAGTTTTAACGAAGAAACTTTTCACACCGCTTAAAAAATATAATCAGAACTTTTCTCTTTGCATTTTAGAACGTAGGAACTGCTGCAGGCTAAAAATAATGGATTTTAATCTGAATTTTAAAAGCTGTAATTCAAATTTCAAGGTGCTGCACAGGAGTCTTAATCTCCTTCATAATAATACAGACTAACCATTACAGCACTTGGTAGGATATATTACACAATGTCAATGTCTATAAGTCATAACAACATTGAATAAAAATTAACATGTCTTCTACGAGCATCTCGGAAGTTCCTGGTTCAATTTCGGACTATATCGTAAAATGTTTCTTTAGGTATAGCGTCTGTAACAGGCTTCACTCTTGATGGATCAATTAACTATTTGAAGCGTGAAGTAACAAATCAGGTTAAGAAAACTGAAATCAGATTGAGTAACTGCGTCAAGCTAACCACGTGTTTCCTTGTATCGCCGTCTGCCAGCCAATGACAGCAATTAATTCAGTCGACTTTAACTAGTCGGAGCTATCGAGCGATGTATTTCTTTAGATAGACATATATGTACGAGTAATAAGTAAACATGTTACGAAACCTCAGTTTCTACGGATTAGCTAATAAATTAATGAAATTATACACCGATATCTATTCAAAACAAATGCAAAATGGGGAAGGATATTTAGAGCTATATAAATGCAATATAATAGGAAACATCTAAAATTATTACCTATAGTGCAGCTGCCCAGTCTACGGCTCTGAAGTTTTGACGACAGTGTTGCCGATATGGATATTCAGTGGGAGGGGCCGCTTTATGTACCACGCGGAATATTAAATCATAGCACTTTCTGTTTATCTAGAACGTAAATATTAGAAATAAATGCTCATTTTATTACGCGAAATTGAAAACGAAACAAAAATATTAGATTTCTTATTTATTGCTACGAACACACTATTCTCGAAAATATTCACAATTGTAACAAATTCACGAAAAAACAATTCCATGCATTACTTCAAAACTACGTTAAATGCATAAAGAACATAATTTTTATTTAAAAAAAACATCATCTATCGTTAAAATAAAAATCTTACCTTTATCGTTGTTAATCAAGAGGAAATATATAATTTTTTTCTGCCTCATCACAGCCGATAAATAAATTCTCGACTTTGACTCGTATAAGAGCCGATTTTCTTTTTTGATTCAGATGAGCCACTCGCCATATTAAAACAATAATGGACTGAAACTGTATTGTTAACAGTTAATCACAAGAGTGAAACCGCAAACAAACACACTCTCTACTGCAACAAAGAGCAACTGAAGCCACGTGGTTAGCAGAAATACAGCCGACAACATCGCAGCAATCTCAAAACATACTAGAGGCGTCAAGAGCAGTGATTGGTTGTAGCAGACTCTCACTCACACTCAACTATTTTCTTATTGGCAGTAGAGGGCGAGTTGTTTCTCCCGTTTCCCCTCGTACAACCTAAACTTCAGAGCCGCAGATAGAGTGGCCAGAGTGTACGTAATTACTACCTATAGGTTATTATTGTTGTTGTTGTCGTCATTAATACTTTTTGTTCTTTCCTTGTAAACTGTATATTATGTAGTCTAAGTCTATTATGTATTATTAATCAGGTTGTAGATAATTCATCTCATCTTCTTCCTTTCATGTGATAGACCCAAATCCATTCAAAAACACTGACTCTTTTTATCAATATCACCAAGTTGCCTTACTGTTGTTTCTGGTATTCTCTCCTGGTATATTTGAATTGTAATCCCTTTTTTTAAGTTGGGGTACCTGGAAGGCGGAGTTACGTAACTCGGATGATAGAAGAATTTGACTATTTGGAGCCCGCAGAAGCCAAACGACGTTTAAGAATTTTGTTGACAAAAATGGATTTAGATAAAGATAAAAAATAATTACATGCTTGGATCTTCCGTTCATTCAAAATGCTGTGTGAAGAAGAATCACAAGACAGATTTGAAGATGCTGATGAGAATGAAGATGGTAAAGTGACTTGGGCAGAGTACATTTCAGACACTTACGGCATTCAGAGCAGTGAGGAAAACAATGTCATGCAAGACCAAGAGGAAGGAGAAGATAAGCTTCTTGCTGAGGATCAGGTGATGTTTGAAGCAGCAGATAAAACAAAGATGGAGCCCTGAACAAGGCTGAGTTTTTCATGTTCACTCATCCAGAAGAGCACCCAGATATGCTGCCAGTTATTCTTAAACAAACTTTACAAGACAAAGATACTAGTGGAGATGGTTTTATTAATTTCCAAGAATTCACTGGTGAAAGAGCAAAACAACACGATAAAGAATAAAATATAATAAGTCATAACTGATTATGAAGCACGAGGAGAATCCTTAGACTGTAAATACATAAAACTGCTATTCTCCAAGTTATATTATACGGATACGAAACATGGACTCCAACTTTAAGGAAGGAGAAAAATTACAATTATTTGAGAAAATAGTTCTTAGAAAAAATGTTGGGCCAAAGAGAGATGTACATACGGCTAATGGAGAAGACTACATAACGGTGAGCTACATGATGTTTTGTGGGAAACCAGATATAATAACAATTAAGTCACGTAGACTAAAATGGGCAGGACATGTGGCACGATGTGGGGAATGAAATATAAATTCCTTGTAGGAAAACTAGATAGAAAGCGCCCAGTAGGTAGGCCAATAAAATAGATTTATTCGTGATTATTTTCGATGTCTAATATATAGGATCGATGAAGGTAATCTTTCTTTTTAACTTTTCTTGGGTATAACCTCAGTAGTTTCATTCTTATGTGAAGGACAAGATGAAATGACCAAGCGGTTATCTAAGATGAAAATAAAGTTATAATCAGTGGCTTCGGATGGTGTCATAGCAGTAGCCAAGTTATATGACGAAAATTCGTCTTACACTTTATAACATCATGTATGATATTTTTTAAATGGCGTAGTACAATGTTGAGCCGTAGCCTCTCCCTTGTCAGGAATCACAAGACTAAACTAATTTAGTTACCTTATTTGTCCATAGATGTCATGCGGTCAACACACCGACTCAATAAAACATCTAACAGGCAACTAAGATATTACTAGGATGTTGAGGTCGGTAAATTTTGCTTAGAGGCCTGTTTACTTAGGCTTAAGGATCTTTTACGAGCCTGAAAATCTTCAGACATTGGGATCCATGACTTAAAAAGTCTCTCCCGTAGGACTTACTCCTTGGATTTTTCCGTCCTAAAAAATCCATCGACCTCGGCCGGGTAAGAACCCGCGACCCTCAGGACCAAAGGCAAGGAGCATAATAACTAGTTGTATTGCTATGATGTTATTTTAATTTAACAACGCTCTTTAACAGTTAACACTCATTAACATCGCAATCCAAATCTGGGTATGAAAGGGCCAACAAGTTTTGCCCAGAGATCGCTTTCTCAGGTTTGAAGTTCTCTTATGTGCCATAAATCTGCGATACGGGGTCCAAGACTTTATTTCACTTCCAAAGGAGCCCATACTCAGAAATTTTACGTCCTGAAAAATGCATCGACCCCAACCGGGTTTGAATCGGTGAATCCTGAAACCAGTGACGAACGTGGTAAGTTCTAGTCCCCCAGGACTGATCCTGTTGCAAAAATATTCAGCTTATAAATAGTAGCTACAATAAAAATGTTTCTATAAACCTACCATAATAGCACGTTTTAGAAAAGTATGTTATGGAGGAACTGCGTAAACTAAGCGAATTCCTCGTATAGTCAAATTTGTGGTTTAATTTCCTGGATTACGGTGTGTATGTGTGTGTGTGTGTGTGTGTGTGTGTGTGTGTGTGTGTGTGTGTGTGTGTGTGTGTGTGTGTGTGTGTGTGTGTGTGTGTGTGTGTGTGTGTGTGTCTGTGTGTGTGTGTGTCTGTGTATATAGGGCCTATATATATATATAATATTATATACACCGTATATATATATAAATACCCATACACACACGGGTTTTCAAAGTCCCCTTCCGAGCATTTATTTTTCCTTAGCATGCCATATAATATACTTACTATTGTTAAATTGGAGAAACTCAGTTTTTTGTATTTCGGAATCGTCAGTTTTTATGTAAAAATGGTCGGACTGCAAGTGCACAAAATAATGTCGTGCAAAACCATACACTTATCGCTGCCTTTTTGCAGATTATTGATATTATTGGACACCAATTTAAATAGGCTATACTTATCAATCTTCTTGTAGGAAAGCCAGAGGGAAAACGCCCAGTTGGTAGACCAAGAATGAGGTGGGAGAACAACATTAACTATTATTTGAGGGAAGTAGATTATACAGGGAATGATTGGAAAGCATTAGCTCAGGATAGGGATGTATGGAGAGCTTATGTCCGCGCGGCCATGACCCTACGGGTTCGATAGTGCCAGTGAGTAAGTAAGTAAGTATACTTATCAATTAATTTTCCATAATTTTATTAAAAATATTAAATAAATTAAACTAATATATATTATAGGATACATTGACCATTTAAGGTTTAATTAAATTGTAGTCTGTTACATTACGACTAACCAAACATGACGGTTGCTAGAGACAATTTTCAATTACTGGTGTTAGGTAAACTTCCACTTCTAATGGCCGGATTTGACATGATGTTAGAGAATACCTTCCTGCAATTATTTTAAAAACATATTATACTGATTTTCGATGTGAAACATCGAAAATTGCGACCTGTAGATTTTTTAATTGTGTTTCTGGTGAACTCCTAAATCTAATAGTCGATCTTGCTGGTTAAAAAACAAGACCTCGTCGTTTTTATTTATTGCTATATGACAGATTTTGTTTCGATGATATAAAAACTGCGGTCGCTAGCATTAACGGACACACACACACACACACACACACACACATATATATATATATATATAATCTAGGTTGTGAATTGTCTTCTGGATATGGAACAAGAAATGATATAGACTATGAACTATGATATGTGACACCATTCATAGAGCACTAAAAAATAAAACAAGGAAGGATACAAAATTGAAGTTCTAGGAAACAATGGCGGCACCGGCACTTGTGTACGGTAGTGAGTCCTAGGTAACAAATAAGTGGAGTTCGAGTGGAATACAAAGTGCAAAAATGACCTTTCTAAGAAGGACCAAAGTATGCACAAAATTGGAGCACATAAGAAATGAAGATATAAGAAGATAATTAGAAATATATTCAATAAATGATAGAATTCTACAACACCGCGTCGGCTGGGAACATGTTCAGAGAATGGAAGAAACAAGATTGCCCAAGATAGTATGGCATTATAAACCAAAAGGATTAAGGGATGTACGAAGACCTAGGAAGAGATGGAAGGCATCATTGTGAATTAGGAACAGGGGAATCACCTAAATCTTGATGTGGAGATAATGATCATGAAGATATATAAATTCTTGTCGTAGTCATTTTCGGTGTCTACTAGACGGGATCAATAAAGGTATGTAATTTGTTTTATCTTTTCATGAGAATAATTTCAGTATTTTCATTTCCTCGGAATTCCCTGTAATAAACATTTTAAGAAATGTCTTAATTCTGCATACATAATAATTCAAACTCTCCTAAAGGAAGCTAGCATGCAGTATCTCTAAAGTGGTCAATAAACTCCTCATAGCGTGGGAAACTGATGATTTCGCTAAACATACCAGTTTTAACGTATCCGGCATTCGTTCTAATTCGCTGAATAATACAGTCTCAAACAAAAAATAATTCAACTGAATATTTTATCAAATTTCGAGAAGTAAAATTCCTTCTAAATTTTGCTATATTTTCATTAGGTCCGGTAAATCTAGAGTTGATGCTTTTTTTTATGAATGGTGTTTTGTATGAGGCCATTTTTTTCACAGAAAGGTTTATATGAAAATGTTCTATATATATTATCAGTTACACAATCGCATTAATTGATTACTTCAACCAAAACGCGTGAAAATAAATTATAGCGCATAATTATAACAAACTTTGAACCAGTATTAAATTACATCACTTGTTACACAAATAATATATTATCCAATTGTTCAGTTATTTAATTATGCAATATAAATAAAGCTTCTAAATGAAAATAATTTACAGTACTCTTTACATCAATTAAATCAATTATGCCAAGAATATAATTTTAAAATATAAAAAAACCAAAGTAATGGCATTTTGGAGAAATGAAGATATAAGATCAAAAAACATAAGGTAACTAGTCTCTGGAACGAGTAACAAATTACAATTATTTGAGTTGTCATTTTATTATAAACGTAAAAACTGAAACAGACATAAGTATGAAACTGTCGACTTTTTAAATGATATGCGGAACTACACATAAAACATAAAATATTGGTAGTTCCTGCATTACTTTATGGGAATGAAACTTGGGTAATAACCACAAAATTACAACGTAGAATACACAGCATAGAAATTAACTTCCTTAGAAGAACAAAAGGGCTGTATAAGATGGGATCGAATAAAGATATATGAAAGGAGTTAAATATATATCCACTGAATGAAAAAATCAAAGAATACAGAGATAAATGGTTTAGACATGTGGAAAGAATGAGTTTAATAATATTACTAAAAGCAATATTTAACTACAAGCCAAGAAGATCAAGGAATGTAGGAAGGCCAGTGAAAAGATGGACAGAACAACTGTTTGAGGAACAGGCAGTTTGCCTAGACCGTAAAGTGAAGAAGAAGAAGTAGAAGAAATAATAAAGCTTATTAAATTAATAAGTTACCAAAGTTTACCACAAAATTTGATTTCATATTGTTTCTTTATGGTTTGCAAAAAAGTAAAACTTGCATAAATTAAATATTTTGAATTTAAAAATGTTATTTCGAAAATTTGTATTATTAAACATTTCGCGCTTTACGCCATCAACCAATCACGTTTCGTCGTTAAAAGAACTCTTCATGAGTCGATAGGTCGAACCTTCAACATAATACAGGGTATTATCTCCGTCAATCTGAATGCGATAATATTAATAACAACACTGAGCAACAAAAAATATTTTTTTTTTGCCTCAGAAAGAAAAGTATGTGATTTTGATAGTATGTTTTCTCCTGAATTCAAATATATCGGTTTTTCTCCATCACACAAGGTGTCCGAGAGACAGGTTTTTATCATTTCAAACACTTTAATATTTTCTACATTCGCAACTACACAATATTCGAACATTTGGACTCACCTAGAAAGTAAGAAATGACGAATTTCTCTGCTATATTTCGCTTGTGGAGCATCCCTCTTGATGGTCCAACAATAATCGGCCAGCATATTAGGATTCCATTTACCTTGATATCTCTTTTCCATAGCTGAAATCTCCTGATGAAAGTGTTCCCCGTGCTCATCACTCACTGCGCCAAGATTTTCCGGGAAGAAATCTAGATTTATTAAAAAAAATAATTATTTAATTCCATTAATTGAAATTGAAATTCAAAACTGTGGGTGATGGAGAAATTCCGAATACATATTTGAAAACACGATAAAAAAAACTGCATTAAGTACAACTATTGATACTCATGAGACAAAAATCATGTTGACCATGTAATTGTTTTGTTATTCTGGCAGAGTTAAGGCTATAAGGCCTTCTCTTCCGCTCAGAGCGATTGGAGACGCGGTGGAAATTTGAATTTTAAAAATCACAACGTAATGGATTTGAACTTGGGCAGATTTTTTCGGGGTATCTTCCGTTTTCCCCTATCACAAATGTCATTCTATCATTCCTCCATATTCATCTCATCCATTTTGTTTCATTTCGTTCATCTATGTTTCAGATATGGTCGGTCGGCACCGTTGTTGTTCGTAGACTTCTATAAATATAGGGGCTTCATCTCATCCCTCGATCCGACCTTCAGTTGGACACGAGTTGAGGAAATTATTTTATTATAATAGATTTGAATGAAACTCCGTAAATTTATTATTATATTTCAATCTTCAAAATTATGAATAAATTATTTACCCCAGCAGGTAGTTGGGATCGAATGCACGCCACTGGGCATCCTACTAAGAGGTTCATAACAATTTTATCTCCACCAATAAAGGAATCGAAGAGGTTGCTGATTGCATGAACTCGCTATACTTATCTCATAAGGACGGAAACGATTTAAAACCACACGATGGTTGTAATGGCACTATCGTGATATAGGGCACCTACCTCAATGTCGTCAAAAGTATTGCCAAATCTCGGTCATAAAACTCAAGACATAAAAGAGCCGTTGTTGAAGAATGGAAAGGTTTTAAACATGTTTTTTTAGATGCTCGTGAATCAATAAATTTATGACGATAATACAATACTACATTATGAGCTTTGTCAATGAATTTACTTATATATATATGTATATATTTTTTTTCAAATACCCCAGGTTTGTCTTTCGACATTCCTGGTTTCTCTCCTGGCATGGCGTACTTGTAACCCACTTCTGAGGTTGGCGCGCCTGATAGGCGGGGTTACGTTGCCCCGATGATATGATGGGTGATGGTGATGATAGTGGTGCGCCAGGAGAGTCCCTAATCCTAAACTTAACCTAAGATGAATATGAATGATGATGATTGCGATGGCCATATGATTTCGGCGACCGTTTGGGCCTTAAAAATTTCCTGACATTTGTCTTACAGTTGAGGAAAAACCCCGATAAAAACCTCACCCAGAAAAACTGCCCCGACCGGGGATCGAACCCGGGCCCGCTGCGTGACAAGTCCACCGCTGTGGTCTCGAGGTAGCGTGCTGCCTTGTCACGCAGCGGGCCCGGGTTCGATCCCCGGTCGGGGTAGTTTTTCTGGGTGAGGTTTTTATCGGGGTTTTTCCTCACCTGTAAGACAAATATCAGGACAAATTTAAGGCCCAAACGGTCCCCGAAATCATATGGTCATCATCTTTATCATCATCATCCTTATCATTATCATCATCATCCATCATCATCCTTCACCGGTGTGGAAAGCAACGGGAAGCTACCACACCTGCACAATTCCCTAGTAAAGCTGCAAGCATAGCATGAAAATGCTATAATTGCAGTGAAGGACCTGCCTTGGGGCAGAATTACTATGGATGGATATATATATATATATATATATATATATATATGTATATGGTCACACGTAGAAATATGTTATTAAATGGCAATAAACACTTATCACAAAATGAGAAAAACTTTGAAGAAGGAGCCGAATTAAAATTCCTAGGGACAAAAATTACAACATAAATGGGGTGCAAAAAGAAATTAGTTATGTGCTCAAACTCTGTATATGTGTTATTACACATTGCAGAAACCGTGTCATCTAATATTCTCTGAAAAACGTTAAACTAAAAATATATAACTACTATTCTTCTAGTTATGCTACATGGATGCGAGACATAGACTCTTATTTAACGAGAGGAGAAGAGATTACGAATATTTGAGAATAAAGTGCTTAATAGTTTGAGCTAATGAGAGACGGACAGGTAAATAGAGAAAACTGCATAACATTGAGCTACATGATATTTATGGAAAACCAGATGTAATAAGAACAATTTAGTCTCGTAGACTGCGATGGGCACGACATGTGGTACGAATGGGTAATAAAAGAGGGATATGGAATTTTGTATAAAAAACTAGAGGAAATGAGTCCAGCAAGTAGGCTAACAATGAAGTGGGAAATAGCATTAACCATTATTTGATTGAGGTAAATTTTACTGGAAATGATGGGAAAGTCCACCGCTGTGGTCTCGAGGTAGTGTGCTGCCTTGTCACGCAGCGGGCCCGGGTTCGATCCCCGGTCGGGGCAGTTTTTCTGGGTGAGGGTTTTTATCGGGGTTTTTCCTCACCTGTAAGACAAATGTCAGGAAAACTTTAAGGCCCAATCGGTCCCGGAAATCATATGACCATCATCAATCATCATCATCATCCTTATCATTATCACATCATCATCATCATTCATTCAACGGTGTGGAAAGCAACGGGAAGCTACCACACATATAATTTTCTAGTAAAGCTGCAAGCATAGCATGAAAATATTATGATTGCAGTGAAGGACCTGCCTTCGGGCAGAATTACTATGGATGGAGGGATGATGGGAAAATATTTGCTCAGGGTAGGGATGTATGAGGGCCGATGTCCATATGGCCATCAACCTCCGGATTCGATAGTGTCAGTTAATGAATTAATGTTAATAAAATCTATTATGATATTTTTTATGTTTAACAGACTTCCTTTATGACGTAAATGTAGAAATGTTAGTGGATATTATATTTATTGTACGTCTGAAATAAAAAACAAGTCATACATTTCTCAACAATAATAAGAATGGCCCATTTCCAGGATTGTTCCAGGAAAGTTTTAAAAAAAGGCGGACTGTACTGCAAATATCGTAATTTAAAAAAAACTACAAAACGGACAATTTACTGTTGTGAAATATGATTAGCGACCTGAGGACTGTATAGGCTGTATAGTTTTTGGTAAGGAAAAAATTGGAAAAATGTGAAAAAAAAGTATAATTGGAGAGTAAAAAAATATAAAAATCGTGATAGTCATAAATATTAGGAATCCTGTAAAGATATCTACAAATGATGGTTAAAAGCTGAATTTCCAAAGTATGGGAATGTTGGTATTACCGATAATTAATTCAGTATCATTGTCTCTAATTTCATACATAACTTAAGATAAATTTCGCAACCCAAGCTAAATGTAGCTAACCAAAGGGCCCTAACCAGTCATCAGGATCGTCATCTTTGACGCACTAATTTCTGAGTCTACGACTCATCGAGAACCTTATTCCATCTTCCCGATCCAGTGCAATCCTTCTCCAGTTTTCCATTTCAAATATTGCAGCATCCCTACTCATTCTATCCATCCACCGCAGTCTTGATTTTTCTCTCCTCCTCTGGCCACCTATCGGTATTCTAATGTTGTTGCTTTTTTGGGAAATTCATCACTCATCCTCATTAAGTGTTTTGCCCACCTTAATCTTGATATCTTTATATAACCTAACCTAACAACATTTAAGGGAAATTAAAAAGAAATAAAAAGAAAATTATGATTTAGGACGTATAGCGAACGATCCCAGTAGAAGTCGTAATAGAACAAAACATATTAATTGTTAGAGATGTAAAGAGATATAAATTGATAACAAATACGTATTTGTAAACTATGATCATATAGTTTTTACAAGCATCGTGCATCATTTGCACTATAATGACAAAAAGAGAAGGCGTAACTCTTCAGAGCAGAAATAATGCTTTGACAAAAAAAAAAGCTGATATACGACATGTTTTAAATAATAGATTTTTCAATGAAATTATAATGATATTCTATAACTACAATAGGTTGATTTCTCTTTTAATTTAACCACACAACGTTTAACCGGTTCTCAACGAAAATTTCCTGTCGTTTCTCTCCATCATTTAAAAGAGCTCCTCGAAAGACATTCAGTAATACTCCACATGTAGGATATTAATTTAACTAGCGCTTGAGATTCCTATAGAGCAGAAAATAGTGAAGACATTCTAAAAGAACATCATTTAATATACATGCATTTCAAAAACTTTGGCTATTCTATGCCAGGTATCGGTCTATGAATCTTTGAACGGATCATTATTAATTAAGTGATTGGGTCGTTCGCAATTGAACTGCTTCAATGAAGCGCTTCGTTTCCTATTAATTCATCACTCGCGAAGTGTCATTCGTGAACTAATGTCATTCGCGGATGAAGTGTTTGTGTGTGAGAGAGGCAAACTTAATTCCGTAAATGCCCTCGTCGCTCATTCCCCCACTCTTTGAAATGTTTGAGGAAGTGATGGTTTACTCTCTCACAGGCTGCCAACGAGCGATGTTACTGTGTAATGTACTGTGTTTGATTTTTAAACAGTAAAACACTCACCTTTATCAGTGCTCCAATCTCGAAAACAAATCCAATGTATTAATATTCAACACACTTTTAAACTCACGCACGCACTTATTAACAGCAGTATTAACAGCTTGGCAGTTTTAAGCTAAAGTTAAACTTTGTTATATATTATGTATCGCAGTACTTTATAGTATGGTATTAATACCTTTTTCTCTCCAATACAACAATTTTAAATAAATCGTATCTAACCTATCATAACCCTATAATGAAATATGTTTAAATCATAAAAATAAGTTTGAATTTAAAAAATGTATATAAGAGTAAGTCCACCGCTGTGGTCTCGAGGTAGCGTGCTGCCTTGTCACGCAGCGGGCCCGGGTTCGATCCCCGGTCGGAGCGTTTTTCTGGGTGAGGTTTTTATCGGGGTTTTTTCCTCACCTGTAAGGCAAATGTCAGGAAAACTTTAAGGCCCAAACGGTCCCCGAAATCATATGGCCATCATCATCACCCTTATCAATAATCATCATCATCATCCTTCACCGGTGTGGAAAGCAACGGGAAGCTACCACACCTACAATTCCCTAGTAAAGCTGCAAGCATAGCATGAAAATGCTATGATTGCAGTGAAAGACCTGCCCTCGGGCAGAATTACTATGGATGGATGGATATAAGAGTAATAATAATAATGAAGTAACAAAACCAAAGGTCCCTAGACATAACAGTAATTTACAGAAAATAGAAAGTTAAATTGAATGTGGTTACGAAATTGTTGTTCATAATTAATAGATTAAATATAAAACAATACGTCCACCGCTGTGGTCTCGAGGTAGCGTGCTGCCTTGTCACGCAGCGGGCCCGGGTTCGATTCCCGGTCGGGACAGTTTTTCTAAGTGTGGTTTTTATCGGGGTTTTTCCTCGCCTGTAAGACAAATGTCAGGAAAACTTTAGGGCACAAACGGTCCCCGAAATCATATGGCCATCGCAATCATTATCATTCATATTCATCTCAGATTAAGCTTAGGATTAGAGAATCTCCTGGCGCACCACTATCATCATCTTCACAGTCATATCATCGGGGCAACGAACCCCGCCTTCCAGGCGCCCCAACCTCAGAAGTGGGTTACAAGTACGCCATGCCAGGAGAGAACACCCGGAATGTCGAAAGACAACCTGGAGCATTTGCAAAAAGAACATATATATATATATATATAACAATGTTATTAAAATCAAAACATATCAGACTGCTATACAACATGCAAGATAGGAGAAAATTTGGACATATAAATGAGATCATAAAATAATGAAGACTGGCCTCCCATCAGTAAAGTATAAGAGTGATTAAAGACATGCAGAACTGTACAACAATAAAACATCTGTTCGAAGAGCAGAAAACCAAATTTATTTAACTTCTTTTGCCGTCGACTTCTCCTCTCAGTAAATACCCTCTCACAGGGGACACAAGTTGCAAAATGCACAATCTGGATTTTACAACTTGCGTGAAACGACTAATTTACATGCAGTATACACAAAGCGATCAGCACACGACCGAGCCGGGTATCAGTTAAACTATAAATGTTAAATGTTTAGAGAATTATATTTTCAGTGACTACAATGCTATAGGTCTATAAACAAAAATAATTTATATCTCTTACTGAAGGGGTTAAAGAACGGGGAAATGCAATGGCTTCAGATAAAATAAACGTAACTAAAAAAAATGTTTTATGAAAAGCTGAAAAATGGGGATAGATAAATGATTTACTCAAAAAGAATGTAAAGTTAGTTTTACAAAATTTATTTTTTAATTATAATACCTATAAGAATGGTAAAATATTATAATGAAGATTGAAATTTTTAATTTTTATTCATTAGTTTCGTAAAAAATCTTCCCAGAAATGGTGTAAGATATCTGCAGTTAGTAGGTTAATTATACAGTATAAAGTTTGCTGATACAATAAGTTAAATTATCCCTAATATTTCATGCAATAATTTTTGCCACCGAAATTAGTATGTATTTTATAAACTTCAGTATCGTGACATTAATTTATTTAATTTATAACCATGTTTCTATAATATTATTTAAGTAGTCAGATTTTTCGACACATCAATTTCTTTGCGGTACAAAATATTACAGCTTACATAGGCCTATTAATGGGAAATAAGAGCAATATTATGATATAATAGTTATAAATTCAGTTTATTAACATTATTAAAATAAAAGTGTATATTTTCTACCATTTATCCTACAGTTTCACTAGTATAAATCTTTTAAAAAATGTGGATATTATTAAATTAGATTAGAACAACTTATGGGCTCGGGTTATTATGCACGTAATACAACATTTTGTAGGTTCATTGTATTATCAGTTGATCCATCATAGAGTATTGTTTGTTACGTACGAATGGAAATGAAATATATTCTACGGTGTTATGTAGTCTGTTATAGTGTTCCTGGTTTCGACAATTCAGCATTCACACAGACAAATATTGCCGTTTTCTTGGCTGAGCCCAGGACCTCAAGGAGGGGCTAAAACCTTCCCTTTGGCCCTACTAGATTAGAACAACGTAAGGGCTCAGATTTCCAATGCTCTTCGAGAATGAAACTGTGGCTTGGGCTCGAGAAGTATAGATATCATTCGCGACTGGCTCCAGAACTAACGAACTGTAACGAAGTATGTATGACCCGCGGCTAGATCATGAAGTAAAGAACTAGGCACTACGCAAATGAAGCGCTTATTCGACCCGCGGCTAGATCATGAAGTAAAGAACTAGGCACTACGCAAATGAAGCGCTTATTCTAATGAATAAGAGTGAACAAAGTACTTCGTAACAATGGCCTGCTTGTCCCATTACTAGTACTAACTACTTTGATAGTTGTCTTTATAGGATAACATTCGTGCTAGCGACATGGTTGCCAACATTTTGATTCGCGCTTTTGCTATAACTAAGTCCCAACATGTTTATTCAGGTCAGGTATATTAATCTTAGTTTAGGTACATAGTTTATATTAGATTAAATATGTGATCATCATTTATTCTGTTTTAGCAATGATAATAGACATATTCTAAAGAGAATGTGATGTAGTTTAGACTATTTTTACGTCAACTTCTGGTTAAACTTCAGGCATTTGCGGTATTTCTTAAAATAAAACCACATAATATATGGTTAGTAACTAATAACCCGTTGCAAGATTCATAGACTGATATCTGGCATAGAATAGCCGCGTATTCATCACGAATTAAGTAAGAAAAATGCCTAAAATAAAACTTTTTCTATGTTTAAAGAAACACATTTTAGTACAGCCAAATTCTGAACGTTTAATATAATAGTAATCGACTCTGCACTCAGGCCTACTATCGCGCCAACAAGTTGTCACTGCAAATGAGATAAAGTTACTTACCACTAGATATCTCCGGCAGCATTCATGAACTCGCAAGTTAAACAGTAAGACACACGATTTATTTCTAAGAGTTAACCCGTCACTTTGTACAAATTATTTTAACCGTCATAACCGACTCGCATATAACACTTAAACACTGTTCTCACTAATAAACGCTATGTTCTTGTTTTCAATATGACTGCTCTCTTACGGGAAAATCTACAACTAGAGGTTCATTATGGCGCCTGTTATGAATTAAATGTTCTCTCATTATTACTGTCATAGATTGTCCTCTCATTATTATTGATATAGATTTCCAAAATGTTAATAAACATTAAAAAATCTTATCTCTACATAACTTGCGTAATTAAAATTATGAGAAAACGAGATAACCTTAACATGAAACTAAATGTCTCCGTTGGTACGGTTTTAATCAGTAGATCTGAATTTAAGAACCGAAATTTACGTTTTTGCTATTAAAATGAAAAAAAATAAATAAAATCAGTGATATTGTAAACATTACTGTGATCTGAATTTTTAAGTTAGAATAGCTCATACAAGGAGCCTAGTGACCCATGTAATGCCGTTTTAAAACTGTGTTCGAAAGGCATCAGGATCACGCCCTGTGGCCGAAAAAACCATACTAGTATTTTTTTTAATTTTCCTTATTGGAAATAATGTGTTCGAATTTCATACAGTCAGTTTTGATGAATGCGTGATTACCATGCTCGGCTCCTTTCCCAAGATTCGTGGGTTCAAATGCAGTTGGGGTACATGGATTTTTCATGGCGTAAAAATCCCAAGTATGGGTTCATTCAAAAGGGATCTAACCCTTAGATCCGATATGACGTTGGTTTCCGGTACGTACAAGAACCTGAAGCCTGAAAAAAGAGATCACTGGTCACATTTTCTCAGCCCTTTCACACTCGTGTTTGAATTGCGACGCTAATGGCATTAGTTGTTATAAAATCATAAAATAAATGGATAGTCAATAACAATATCATAACCACCATTCATAATTATCATAATATTTTGGAAAAAAGTCATAAAAAATTTAACCGACGAACATCTGCAGAGAACAGATAAACACACGAACAGAAATATATTACGAATACAATCAACGCTACAGAGGCGATATGGCATTATATTTTAAAGTGTAAATAAGAATGATTATAGAATAGTTTATTCATGGTATTTTTATTAAGCAAAGAAAACCAGCCATAACTAAAATTGTACATTACTAGTTTGTCAATTCAATCGGTAACCGTAGGTTTATAGGCCCTTTTGGAAGAATATTCAATTTGATTTTGCATATAAATCTCTACTTCTATAAAAAATATAAATGTTTATTGCATAGAGATCGGGGTACAATGTGGTGTAACTTATTACAATAATAAATTTCTTTAAGTGCTAGTTTTGGTGTACGGCAGCGAATATTTGGATAATAAAAAAAAGTACTTGCAGTCGGGAGCAAGGTACATACATTAATTGATTGGGTTTCTCTTAAGATATATACAAACTAGATACAATTAAGAATGAAGAAATCAGCTGAACATAATTTTTAATAAACAGTATTAAGTTAATTGGTTAGATCCACCCGGACATAATGAACAAAATAGAATTCCGAAACCGATACTGTCATATAAACGAAGTGGTAAAAGATCCAGAAATATTACGGGAAAAATGGTATGAGGCTGGAATGGACCACTATCCTGATCCGTTCTAGATAGAATAAGGAAACATATTTTTAAATATTTTATAGAGTAAAGGTCCTATAGAGTTACTGTATAAAATAGCACTAAAAATAATCTTTCAATTTATCACGTCAAAATAAGTATTATTTTGCCATCAATATACAAGATTTTATTCTGAAAGTAATTAATAAAAATAAATATACAGAAATTGAACATTAGATTACAATAAAAATAATTTTGTGTAAATATCTGTAGGGGATTCTATTCCAGGAGTCCACTTGCATAAATTGATACAAAAAACTGAAAACTCACAAATTAGTATTGCAGTGTGTAAATAACTACCAGATGAAAATATATAGGCCTATGTTGATTTTTCCAAAAATAAATATGAGAAACTCCTTAAAATTTAATGACAAAGTTGACATAATTTTAACTAAAATTACAATGGAAAACATGCATTAGTCGTTGTTAAAACAAAATAGCTTACTTTTCCTTATGGGGCACCAGATTACACAATAAACTGTAAACTAATCTGGTGAACCCTAACTTGCCCATTTCCTCGTTCTAACTTGCCTATTTCTATACCCCAAATTCTCATGTTCACATCTAACAAAATAAAATGAGTATTACGTGGTAAAAGAACTGAATAAAGGTTGAATAAATATTTAAAAATTCACAATCTGATAGTATTATTTTTGTTGGCTAACATGGCAATAGCAGTTACTTGTTCTCTGTTGGAACAGTCACAGGTGAACCCTGGCATAGAACAGCCTATTATCGTTTCTCCTACAAAATACTTTGGGTTATATATATTTTAGCGAATTCCGAAAGAACGTAGCGTAGCTATAAATATTGTTCTCGTGAAAACTACAAATCTACATCTTTCCTATAAGTAGACACCGAAAATGACTATGAAAAATATCTATAATCTGTTAACGCTCCAGCGATTACAATTTTTTTGGGACCAAACTCGGCATATAGCAAACAATTTAAAAACTAAATTCGTGTTCATTAACCGGGAAAATCGGACCATTAGAAAGAGAGGTTAACAGTAAGAGAAAATTTTAAAAATCGCTCTAGAGCCGTATATTTTATTTTTCTGAATGAAACTCGTCATGTGGCAATGAAATAAAACAAAAAAACATATTCTTAAAAAATCAGCGAAATCTATTAGAAATGGGGGTTTACCGAAAGTCGAAATTTAAAAATGGCTCTAGCAGCCGCCGTATTTGTTTTCATGTAACGAAACTTGTATGTAACATTTGAATAAGGAAAGTAATATTAAATTCATTATTACCAAAACCGTATCATTAAGAGTGAGATGGTTAACTTGAAATTTTTGTATAAATATTTTCAAGGCTTTATCGCGGTGAAAAGTGGTACATACGATTTAATTACCATAAGTAATGTCACGAGTGATTTCCAAATTATCGATAAACTCACGACTGAGTGAATTTATATAGATAATTTGAAAATCAAGAGTGGCATTTGTCAGGATTATTTAACGAATAAAATTAAGCTGTTTACTCACAAATCATTATTTAAATATAGTTATTTTAAAATATTTATATATTTAATGTAAACAGCGATGTTTGAAAACAAAAGAGAAACGTTTGTTGTGTTTCACATGTTCATCACTGCAACCAGATCACATTATTTATTGCCAAAGGATCGCAATATTGTAAGAATGCACCCTAGTGGAGAAAAAATGAACCAACATTATAGGTTATTAATTAATTTCTAATGTCCTATGATGTAAATATGTCAATTATATTTTTCTGGAACGTGAATTCCTGGGAAATAGTACGTTTAAGAAAGTGCAATCAGTGTTTTTTGTGGTATAATCAATTGCTATAAATGTTTTTATACTATCTCCCGCAAACACGATCTAGTGACATTCGTGTACTATATATACAATCTGGTAGCCACATGTATTCTACAATTCTTACATCTTAATATATAAATTATTATATTCAACGTATTTCTTAGAGAGTCAGTCACTACAAAATAATGGTCTGACCTATTCAGAATGTTAAAAAGAAGGAGCTTGATTTTGAAGTGATAAAATTAAATTGATAAAAATCAAGGTGAAAAAGACTGTGATTGGTTGTAAATGCAAATTCATTGAAATGTGATTGGCCATTGACTCCCATTTGGGCCATAAGTTAATTATTCAAAATAAATATACATTCCGTTAACTAGAAAAATTGAACATTAAATTGGACTTGTTGAGCAGTTCCTGCGTGACGGATATTACATTCTATTATATATTCCATGTCCACCGCCGTGGTCTCGAGGTAGCGAGCTGCCTTGTCACGCAGCGGGTCCGGGTTCGATCTCCGGTCGGGACAGGCTCCTGGATGAGGTTTTTTCGGGGTTTTTCCTCACCTGTAAGACAAATGTCAGGAAGCTTAGGGCCCAACGGTCCCCGAAAATCATCCGGCCATCACCATCATCATCTTTCACCGGTGTGGAAAGCAACGGGAAGCTACCATACCTGTACTTCCCTAGTAAAGCTGCAAAGCATAGCATGAAAATGTTATGATTGCAGTGAAAGATCTGTCATTGGGCAGAATTGCTATGGATGGATGGATGGATGGATGGATATATTTCATAAAACAGAAACAAAAACTAATAATGCAAAATTTTACATACAATTTATTATTGCTCTAAAAATATGTCCTAATCGTGAAGGCATCAAAACGAGATGTATTTTATTTTAGCAGCTCTATATTTCAGGATGAGAAGTATTAAATTAAATAAATAGTATTAGATATATTATTTTCCATCACATTTTTCCTGTATTTATAAAAATATTTATTTCATGTAGGCTTATGTTGTATTAGCTATTTTCGATATTTCTGTTCTATTAATTTTGTTCCAATAATTTTATATTTTTTTTAAATTATAACTACTACTCTGCTACCACAACCACCACAACCACCACCAACACCGCCATCAAATTTTCATCAACTCATCAATGTGTCATCTTAAATTGTATTCTGATTTTTTTATTTAATTTAAAGTCGCGTTGAATAATCACATTCCATTCTGATTTATCAGGACAGGATAGTTGGACCCACTTACCACCCCTGGGGATACCTCAGGATAATTCCTCTACTCCCCAATTCTGATTTATCAACAAGAAGTTACTGCTGTGAAGATCTTGAAGAAGATTTCCGGAATGTTGGCCGTGGTCTTGAGGCTTGAAGTTCCCCGACGTTTCGCCAGACACTGCATCTGACATCCTCAATGGTTGTCAAGATCTTCGTACCAACTCCGGCCGTGAAAGCCTAAGTCAATAGTTACTGCTTTGTTCTTTCTTACTTGTCTCATAGACGGTATTTGCGGATTCCGAAGGATAGGCACCTTGAGGTTATTTTCATGGAAATATTTTTTTATAACTTTAACGATCCTACCTAGTACACAACGAAAATCACCATGACAAATATATAGGCTAAATATGTGTGTGTGTAAATTGGTTTAATCTATTTAATATTTTTAATAACGCAGTAGAAAAACGAATGAGTAAATTATACAATATGCAGTAATAACCTAAAGTTACATAAATGATGTTGTTTTCACTGCGGTCGGACACATTTAAATAACTGGCACGAGAATTTTTTTCGCCAATTTAAGGCATGGACTAATTAATGTTGTTTCCTCTGTGTTTAAGGGTTGAGGCCTTGATTAAGACTCTAACGGCAGCATTTTTCTCTGAACCAAACTCGACCTATAGGAATCAATTAAAAAAGAGTAAGGTCGAGTTCGTTAATAAGCAAAATCAAACCATTAGAGTAGGAGTTCGCCTAAAACGAACATTTTAAATTAACTTTAGCGGTCACAATTTTAATTTTTAGCAACGAAACTCAATATATGCTATTGAAATAAATCGAGGAAGATATTCTTAAAATAACAGCGAAATCCAAATATTATAAGAGGAAGTTTACCTGAAACCCTTGATTTAAAAATAGCTCTAGCACTCGGCATCATCTTTGTCGTAATATAAGTCTATACCAGGGTTCACCAATTGGATTTCGTGGAGGTCCATTTTCAAAGTAGTAAATTAAGTCGAGGTCCGGAACCACAGTTGATTAAACATACCAAGCTTTTATTAAGTAACTGATATAAGGAAATTATTTAAATTATGTTATGGGTGTCCACCGCTGTGGTCTCGCAGCGGGCCCGGGTTCGATCCCCGGTCGGGGCAGTTTTTCTGGGTGAGGTTTTTATCGGGGTTTTTCCTCACCTGTAAGACAAATGTCATCATATGGCCATCATCCTTATCATTATCATCCTTACCATTATCATCATCACCCTTCACCGGTGTGGAAAGCAACGGGAAGCTACCACACCTACACAATTCCCTAGTAAAGCTGCAAGCATAGCATGAAAATGCTATGATTGCAGTGAAGGACCTGCCTTCTGGCAGAATTACTATGGATGGATGTTATGGGTATGAATTGCATAAATTAAACGAAACACATAGTAAATACTAAAAGGATACAGCACAGTAGTACACAGTTATTAATTCTAATAATTATTAATAAGTTTAGATAAACTTAACATATGGTCAGAGTAATATTTAAATCTCACTTCACAAATTTCTTGTTTTTCAGGATACCAGGTTTCAAACGGAATCCCGTTCATCTTCAGTCAAATCTCCGACCATAAGCAGTACTGCCAACCGAGCCAACAATAATACTATCATGACATGCAATTTAGTACAATTTTGTACTCGATGTTTAGCCGGTTTAAAAAATTTGTATAATTCGATATTTAACCGGTCTGGAAACCAAAGCTTCAGGGTCCGGAACCGGACCGCGGTCCACCAATTGGTGACTCCTGATCTATACTATATAAATTAATTTAAAAAAGAACGATATACAATAATCCGTAAACCTGTAAAATTGGACTTTGAAATCGACCTGCTGAGGAATATTGTTAGTTTATGCAGTTCTTACGTAATGGACTTTTTTTAAATACCAAACAGTTATATAATAATAATAATGCTTTATTTTAGCTGGCAGAGTTAAGGCCAACCCTCAGGGGTCCTCATCTAGGGGATAAGTGGATGGCGACCACAAGGTGCCCAAGCTGAGCAAAACATTTCTTCCACTTACTTGTGTTTTGCACTCTTTTAACTTTACTATCTAACCTCTCTTGGTTAACTCTTGTTTTTTTTACGCCGACGCTATTAGGGCATCCGAGGGCTAGGGAGTCTTTCCTTTCTTCCATTTCTTCTTTCCTTTATTTTCTTTTCTTCTCCAGAAAAGCCTGACCAGAGGCTATAAGATGGCAGCCCCATCACTGGTCTTGCCTTCCTTTGGCCAGCAACCAATCGAAGGGACTATTATTATGCTTTCAAGTCTTATACGAGAATTTCCCGGGGAGGGAAAATTTTCTATAGGATCGTAACAGGCCTTGGCCTAATACTTGGAAGGAAGAAGAAGAAGAGTTAAGGCCAATAAGGCCTTCTCTTTCACTATGTCCTAGTTGTGCGGAAAAGAACGCAGTGTGTTTCTAAATAAATAAATAGATATAGTATTTTTATATTATAATATTGTAATTAATTTTGTATTGTATTGTAAGCCTATGTTTTCCTTTTGCAGAGATTTAGGCGCTCTCCCCCTACAGGGAAGAATTTGAACCATACTAATTAAGTTACACTTGTTTTCGTATAGATGTAATTTTGAGTGGTCCGTGGTCAGCGTTTCGCCTCATACTGACATCTAGGAAACCAAGGTAGTACTAGGACGGGAAATTCGGTAAATTTTGCTTAGAGGCCTTTTCATTCAGGCTTAAGGATTTTTTACGAACCTGAAAATCTTCAGACTCGGGGCCCACGGCTTAAAGTCTCTCCCGGAGGACTTGCTCCTTGGATTTTTCCGTCCTAAAAAATCCATCGACCCCGGTCGGGTTTGAACCCGCGACCCTCGGGACCAGAGGCAAGGAGCATAACCACTAGTCCACCGCGGCCGGACTATTCATATTGGAATTAATAAAAATATAATTCAAGAAAGCCCAATTACATTAGGCCTGTATGTAAACAATAAATAGCAGGTAAAAACTAAAGTTGAATGCAACATTATGCGTGCCGACATTTTGTATAATTGTATTGATTTAATTAGAGCTTTATTCAATTTATCTTCTGCTTTTTTCCTACTACGAATTTTAAACAGAATATTCCTAAGCTTGAACCAATTACAAGAAGGATTTTTACGCCAGATCAATAGCAGTAACTTCCAGTTGTGGTATTTAATAGCTCATAGAAATATGAGCTCTGAGTGGTGGCGAGCGATAAAGGAAAATATGAGCTTATAAATGAATAACCACACGCATAACAAGTATATGTACTGAAAAAGGGTAAAGTTATTATGCAGATTATAGGTCTATAAATAATTTTATTGTCGCTTGCTTCATAAACTCTGAGTTTTCTTTTCAATACCATCTTTAAAACTAGGTTTTTCCTCAATTTTTTTTCTTGACAAAAGAAAGTCACGGAAGGAGTTGATCAGGCGAAAGTAAGATAATTTTTTTTTAAATCCCGAGTTTAAATCTCGAAGCCTATAAACCTTAGGTTTTTATAGTATATTACGATGCGAGGTTGGGAAGTGGTTTTTACAGAAGAGAGGAAAATATTTAAAACCGAGCGATAGTCAGGTTTTTAATTTCCGAGATTCTGTAAAACACTTCACAAACGTGCGTTGTACATTATTTTTTGCTCGATGGTGTTTACAAAATAATAAATAATTGTAAAATAATAAATATTGGAAATATTTGCGTTCATTATAAACAACGGACTAACGTTAACAGTGCGGGTAATGTTTTATTAGTTGAAACTACAGGAGATCGTGAGATCAATTAGTGATAAAATGGCAGCAAGTACATATTTATTGTTGTATAATGTTTTAAATTAAGTTCAGTTCATTTAAAATGCAGTGATTTGTTTCGTATAATGTATATTAACACTACCTTTTGGATACTTTTTTGTATATACATTGTACATAGAGGACAGTGATTTATTTCCCATACGCGTTTTGTAATATGTGATATTACAGTATAGTTATTTTATTACAGTATAGTTATTTAGGGTGGCAACCCTGAAATGTAGGAAGTTGGAACTTTCAATCGTGGTCGTCATTGCTGTAAGTAAGACAAAACACACTATCGCGCAAAAACGCAGTTTTATTTAGTTATTAATACAAAAGCTTTGTTGTAATTCCATTACCACAATCCATTTAATCATCAATCTATATACCCCGCTCTTCCCGTGTGAGGATTAGGGTCTTTCCTACTGGGAGTGTTTACCAATCTAATTTAGTTACGCTTATTTACCGTCAGATGAAAACGAGAGATATGAGTTCGAAATATCGCGGTTTAAAATATCGCATCAGTGAGACATTTAATAGGTAACTAAAGTATTACTTGGATGGGTAACGGTCAGTAAATTTTGCACAGTGGCCTCTCTATTCGGGCTTGCGGTTCTCTAACAAGCCTGAAAATCTTCACGAGGTACATACGGAAAAATGCACGATCTAGCTGGACAAAATAAATTTTGAAGTTACCACGAAATATGAAAAAGGTAGTGAAACATATACTACATGAATCAAAGTTTTAAACTGTATGCTTGTTTTGATTATGCTGTCAATGGCATCCAAGCTACAGCCAACGAAAATTATCGCTCAGAACGCCATATGCGCAGAGTCCTTGAAAGATAATATTTACCCCTGGATATTTTCTCTCAGTATTTGTGTTACTTCGTCGTGTGAGCGACTTATTCACATGGATTCTGTAACAGGGAGTATGCTCTTTTATAATATACCAATTATTTTATATGTTTTATTAATTTATATTTATATTGTATTTATTAATTATATATTATTTTGTCCACCGCTGTGGTCCCAAGATTGCGTGCTGCCTTGTCACGCAGCGGGCCCGGGTTCGATCCCCGGTCGGGGCAGTTTTTCTCGGTGAGGTTTTTTATCGGAGTTTTTCCTCACCTGTAAGACACATGTCAGGAAAACTTTAAGGCCCAAACGGTCCCCGAAATTATATCGTCATCATCATCATCATCATCCTTCACCGGTGTGGAAAGCAACGGGAAGCTACCACACCTACAATTCCCTAGTAAAGCTGCAAGCATAGCGTGAAAATGCTATGATTGCAGTGAAGTACCTACCTTCGGGCAGATGGATATATTATTTATTATATTTATTAATTTATATTTTTTATTAATTTATGAAGCATTTTATAAAGTATTGTAATTATATAAAATAGCAAACAAAGAATAAGATTTTTAAAAAAGTGTATCCTGGTCCATCTTTTCTTTCTATGTCAGGATGTTTTCTACACTCATTTAGATTATTATACAAAAAAATTAGATATCACTTTTAATCACTTTCTTAAATAGAGCATTTTCTTTACTGGTAGTCGTTTTTGCACTCATACTAGTGATTCGGAGGAGAGTGTGAAAATCACAAAATATGAACTATTTTTACTACATAAACACAATATTTTTTAATGATCCGTTACCAAATATTCTCAAGAGATTTCCTATTATATTTTAGAGAAATTTAGAGTAAATAAGTGCCGTTCTGAGATAGAAAAATGTTTAAAACGTAAGGTGAGTGCGTTTACGTTAATCCTAATTGCAAAGTCGAAGGCAAGTAGGAAAATTAATGAAAAAATTACAGAAAAAAACTATCAGTAGTTACACACATATATAAACCTACAGATATTAATCGACAGCAATAAGGAAAGTTCGGAGAGAACGAAGACAAGGACTGTATCTCCACTACTGTCAGACATATCTCCAGATAAAATTACTTATGCTACTTAGAAGTGTCTAAGGAAGAGTGGAAAAAGGGCATCTGCTGAAATAATGAAGCTCTCCACAAATATATCACCACGAAGATTAAAAAAGATGAAGAGGGCAATGGAGCCGTGCTCAATCCAGACTTTAAACCTCTTTACTTCAGAAGAAGCTATGGCACTTATTGTTGATTTAGGGTTAGGAAAATATGATTATATTACAGCAAAGGCAAGAGGCGGCAACCTATACCCACCATATAACATAATTTCACAAGTAAAACAACAGTGTTATCCTGATAACATTTGTGTTATAGAGACGGAGTTGAGGTTCCTCTAGAAACTAAACTCCATGGCGCGACAGACTTAGTAGGCCCTTGGCCTACTATCCGGCTGCTGGCCTCACATTCACATGTGCTAAGCACATAGGTAGACGATGATTCAATCAATGTAGGGGTAACATGTGGTCAGCATGTCTGGTCATCCAGTCGTTGTAGCTGTTTTCCCAACCTGGAGCCGCTACTTAATGTAGTTACCCAAATTCCTCACGATGCTACGTCGGCACCGGTCCCATACAGGCCGAAAATTCTATGGGAAAATTTCTTTCTCCATGGAGACTCGAACTAGCGCAAGTCCCGTGGCTCTGTGCCAAGGCATCCTGCCTTAACCATTCGGCTAAGGCGCGGGAGACTGAGGTTCCTCTACAAGATCTTTTAGATCATACAGTGCAACGATTAGTGTTTGTACAAGATGAGGTATTAGAATGTATTCCAGGTTACTTAAGTGACATAAATATTATTTATAAATGTTTCGTAAAAATATGTCTAATAGGAGAGCAATTATAAATTTCATCCTCCTCCAAGGAGTGGTTTATCCAAACAAAGTAATGAGACTTTCTGTAAATGAAGAAAATGCATTGGTTAACAAATGAAGGAAGTTTCGTGAAAATATGTCTAATAGGAGAGCGCAATTATAAGTTTCATAAAATTTCACCCTCCGGGGTAAGGGGTGTCTTTTTTCAAACAAAAGTAATGAGAGTTTCTATACATTCAGAAAAATCATCTGTTAACAAGTGTGTGAAGTTTCATGAAAATATGTCTAATAGGAGAGCAATTGTAAATTTGATGAAATTTCACTCTCCTGTGAGGGCTGATTTTTTTCAAACAAGAGTAATGGGAGTTTCTTACACATATATATATATATATATATAATGCAACGATTACCAACTGTGTGAAGTTTTGTAAAAATATGTCTAATAGGAGCGATGTCATTAATTTTGTCCAGCTAGATCATGCATTTTTCCGTATGTGCGAGGGTTCAATATGAGTCTTTTTAATCTTATTGTTACAAAAAACAATATAGGGACATGTTATATACAATGCAATTTTACACTCGAGTAAATATGGTATTTTACAGCTTGCTTTCCTAATTTGATTATGCCTAGTGTGTTTCATTTTACAGAAAAGATGCAGAGGTTAGCATGGAGGGACAGTTCCTTGTTCGTCAGATTTACGAAGATGAAATAACATACAATCTAATTCATGCAGCTGTGGATGTTTTACGTAAGATACAGATTATGCATTATAGTGAATAATGATGAAATATTAAATAGTTATTTAGATGAGTAGTTACTAATCCTAATTTTGTAATGTGTTGTCTACAATATTTTATCTACATTCAGAGTATTTTAGCACATGTTGTAAATTTAGTATATTTAATGAAATTTATTTATTGTGGAAAGGAAATGTTATAAACCAACACACATTATTGTTTATATATACATTAATCATTAATGTCTGTCGCCGTGGCGTGGTCGATAGAGTCCCTACCGTCCACTCTGGCGACCTGGGTTCGATTCCCGGCTGGGTAGGGGATTTTAATCTCCAACTTGGGTCTGGGTGTGTGTCCTTCCTTGTGTTTATATGTGAGAATAAAATAAAAGTTAACAAAAAAGGTAAAAACGAAAAAGGTGAAAACAAGAAGGAAAAACAGTAATTCTAAAAAAAAAGAGAGACATAGGTAAAAAATAAATTAAAGTGTATTTTACGTTTTGTTGAACCTGTATTTTATATTCTGATAGCATGTTTTATTAGAATGTAAAGTATAGGTTTTGTTGCCTCGTAACTAGAACTATAGCGTCACTGATTGTTATTTTTGAATGATCATGACTTTTTTCCTGGTTCCATTGTTTATAATAAATCAATGTTTTTCTTTTGTTTATGTAACGCCGGAGAACGTGACTGCACTAAAAATAACCTTAATGATATCTGATCTGAGGCTTTCACGGCGATCCATAATAGTCTTATGATTTCAGTTATTATTTAAGTACTGCACCATATTGTAGCGTTGAGATGTGCCGACGTTTCTGAGCTCAGTTCAGGAGGTAGAGCCAGCAAAACCTCAGAAACGTCGGCACATCTCAGTATGGTTCAGTTGCCCAATAACAATAAATCTGGATATAGCTTTGGCAACGTCGTTCAAAGCTTTTTAGAGGAAACATTTCTACTCATCAAATTTATGCATATTTCAAATTAAAATAAATTTATTTAAATGATTCTTCAGAAAATAGGCAAATTGGAATGCATTAATGTCAAGAAGAAAGATAGACGAAATTTCAATTTTCCACAGTTTTGAAGTTACAAGCACAATTTTTGTACACATTTATTTTGCAATAAATAATGAGGAGGTTTGTTCCTGTGAACTTTATAGTTTTTGAGTTATTGAATTTTTATTTTAAAAGAATGGCTTAATGCAAAATAATATATTTCAATGTTTTAAGCAGAACTGATGATTTTTATAATAAAATGTATATGTTCAGGAAAAATTATGCATTAGAATTGCTGTACATTGAATAAATGGAGAATGTTATAATCTAAAATTCAAGTTTTTTCATATATTTTTATTTTAAAAAGTTTTCATTCAATCATTATTCCCATGCACTAGTTCGTTATCCATAAGTCTTCAGAACGTACAATATAATTTTCAACCTTTTGTTTTTAAAATTGTAGATCCCATTTTGTTTTTAAAGTGAAGAAAATTGAGTTAAAAAATAAAAATGTAGTAAAATTGCTTAAAAAAATTTCATGCAATTAAAATAGATACACTGAATGCATAACAGATTCTCTGAAATCAGAAAAGTATCTCCATTCTGAATTCTATTATAGTGCATTTACCACAATTGTCTCACAATATATTTGGATTTTTATGTTATTAAAGATAAGATTGCAACACAGATAGTATATAGGCCTACTATTCAACTGTTGTGTGTGAAACTAAGATAAAAGACAGAAATCTTACTTCTCATAATAATTTTCAACTGAATGTATGTGAAAACATAACAAAAGAGAGTCATAAGTCAAACTTCTCATTATACTATGTTGCAATCTTACCTTTTAGTACATAAAAATCCTAGCTCTAATAATTACAAAAACGTCCACCGCTGTGGTCTCGAGGTAGCATGCTGCCTTGTCATGCAGTGGGCCCCTGGTCCCCGGTCGGGACAGTTATTCTGGGTGAGGTTTATATTGGGGTTTTTCTTCACCTGTAAGACAAATGTCAGGAAAACTTTAAGGCCCAAACGGCCCCCGAAATCATATGGCCATTGCAATCATCATCATTCATATTCATCTTAGATTAAGCTTACGATTAGGGACTCTCCTGGCACACCACTATCATCATAATCACCCATCATATCATTGGGGCAACGTAACTCTGCCTTCCAGGCGCTCCAACCTCAGAAGTGGGTTACAAGTATGCCATGCCAGGAGAAAACACCAGGAATGTCAAGACAACCTGGGGCATTTGCAAAAAAAAAAATAATAATAATTACAAAAACAAAAATCTTAATTATTATCTTCAAAAATGAAATTGCATTAGCAGACTAAATTTGTAATGATTTATTCTTTCCAGAAATTCCTGCCAATGCGATTCTTGAACTTTTTGGAAAGACATTCTTTGAATTTTGTCAAGATTCTGGATATGATAAAATTCTTCAAGTATTAGGTGCAACACCTCGTGATTTTCTCCAGGTATTTTATCTGATAGTATGAGCCTAATATAGTCAATACTTGTAGAAACCGGTCTTTATGCTAATATTATTTCAAATATTATTCATACCATCTTTGATTTTATTGTTGATATTGAATAATCTACCTCAATTGTTATTCATTTATTAATGTGTTTTTAAGGATAAAATAAATAAAATTAAATATTTTTACTGCAGAAGAATTTGGATGCCCTGCATGATCATCTTGGCACACTATATCCAGGCATGCGTGCACCTTCTTTCCGGTGCACAGAAAGACCAGAAGACGGAGCACTTGTTCTTCATTATTATTCTGACAGACCTGGGCTTGAACACATAGTTATTGGAATTGTTAAGGTATCTTATTCATTCTTTAGTTTGAAGCAGCAAAAAAATCCGTAAACAAGAAGTATTTTTAGTTAGTTGGAAATTAAAATAGATTTAATGAATTTTTAAGTTTTTAAAGATTTAATATAAAATTAATTCTAATGGAACATGGATATCCTCAATAGGCCTATTGGAATATTTGTAAGGTAAATTGAAACCTCCCAATGAAGGTAAGTGAAAGAGTCTGGTATCCTGTCAATGTATAATCATTATTTCACGTTCAATTGAAACATCAATAAACCAAAGAAACATAAGAGTAGGCCTACCTGCTTTGGTAGGGTATGTTATGGAATTTATGTCACAATGGTTGTCATGGAGATTAAAAAATCAGTTAACAAACTGTTAATCATGTAAAGTTGAGAAATTTTTTATACCTCCCATGTTTGTCATATTAAAATCTGCAATTGAAAAATTTAATATATCAGAAAATGTTATATTGATGCAATTAAATAAGTTTTTTTAAATTTCATTGTATACATAGATTGGGCCAGTAATTTATACAATTTTTCCATTCAACCTTTTTTTTTTTTTTGTTATTTTATGCCAAGAGTCCAGCTATACTCATTTTATTTCGTCAGATAAGCAAAATGGGCAAGTTACGGCGAGAAAATGGGAAAGTTTGTATAACCAGATTAGTTTACAGTTTATTGGATAATCTGGTGCACCATGCGTAAAACCTGACTATTCAAATAGAACAGTGATTAATGTAGATAGACTTCAGGCATAGAATCTCCCTTTTTTATAAGGGGTGCACATTTTTTTTGGATGTTGTACTTAAGAGGTTTTGTCATTTTATTACAAATATTACAAATATTTAATATTATTACTGGGCAGAGCATTTTCATTCCTGAACATAAGGGGATCAAGTTTCTTCTTAAAAGGTTAAAATATTAAAATTTGTTTAGCTAAACTTTTATCACTAACCTCATGTTCTTTTTCATTTTTAAACTAGTTTTAGAACTTTAAACTTCAGTTCCAGCTTCAGTAATTTTGTGACTGTTGTTCTGTCGTCTTGAAGAGCCGCTTCTCACCCCCTCTGTTGGTAGACTGAAAAACCTCGAAATAAAGTTATTTTCCCCTGGAATTTCAAAGTTCATTAATTTCTCCTTCTCATTTTTTTTTTGTAATGTAAATTTTTTTCCCATAAAGTAAGTTCCTTGGGTATTTCTATTTGTTTAATAATTTAACCTCTTTTTCGATAAGATGGTTTTCCAACCATGCATGGGTAGTCACTGCAGATTTTTCTGCTTCCCCTTTCTGGACATTCCAGAAATGTTCTTTCATTCTGGTTTTCAAATTTCTCTTAGATTTTCCTATGTAGATTTTTTCACATTCTTCACACTTAATCTAATAAATCCCTGATTTGTTTTTCTTCTATTTTCTCGTTTTTGTTAAAAAAAATTAATCTAATGATGCTATAATCATTTTTCGGTGACAGTCTTATCTAAATTAAAATTTGTACCTGAAATATCAGTCTTCCTCAACAATAAAAATTCATAAAAATATTTTAATGAATTTTTACTGTTGACAACTGATATTTCAGGTCAAATTTTAATATTTTAACTTTTTACAACCTCAATGGTGGTTGAGAAGGAATTTTAAAATAATCGAGATAGTTTCTTCTTGTGCATCTATTATATCACTTGATTGTTTACAACTTCAAATAGGTACACACAGACAAATCATAACCTCTATTGTCAATATTGTTAAATTAATACATTGAGTTATTTATGTTTTCATGTGATTTTTAATAAGTTGCATTTGTATTCTGATGATATGTTGATATGTTTAAATTTATTACTCTGTCTGTTACACTGCATTTGATTTTTTTTCCTATTATTAAAGATGATTATGCAGGGCCTAAGTGAGCTCTTCTCTGAACAACTTCTGGTGTTGCTAGAGACTAACTTGATTTAGTTTTTAAATTATACACTTTCTAACAATTATATTTCTTTCTTTTCCCCTTTCTTTCTTTCCTTCTTTCTTTAACAGAATCCTTCCAGGAAGAACTATGCTGCAGTCATTCATATCTGAATTTGGGAAGGGCTATTTTGGGCTAAGAAATGAAAACATACTGTGTAAAGTATGTAATGTAGAACTGAACTACATTGTGATACAAGAAATCATCAGGATCATACACTTATGTCCACTGCTTCATCAAATTGAGACACACATTTTTATGACTAATCTGAGTTTTTGAGTGAAATTATTATTTATGTTGACATTCCATTTAAGAAGTTTGAAAATTATTGCTTTAAGGACTTTATTGAAAAATATTCAAACAGAAAAGCACCATGAGAGTCAACACTACGTGGCTGTAATCTAGGGTCATTCTACAACAAAATCCTGGATAGCATATGTAAATACTATGGGCAACCCCCACTAATAAATCATTATTAATATTTTTAAAACAGTAAATTAATTAATTTAGTAGCTCCAAAAATAAAATATGGGTAAAACTAATGATAGTGTAGGAATATATGTTGCAAACATCATTACTGAAAGTCACCTGTTGGTTCCAGAAAGAAGTTACTACTGACACGTGGAATGTTAGACAAAGTAAATAGTTCATCAATCATTCAGATTTATGAGAGCATTCTGTCACTGTTGTGGCCTCATGGCATAAAACGAAACAATATATGACTATTTGTTACTGAGGGCATACCTTCCATGATATAAGATGGTAAGGAGATCAAAACTCTGTACCCAAAACTTATTCACTTCACTTATTTAACATGAAGTAGCAGAGGAAGTTTGTGCTCATTTCAATTGTGTTGATAGTTTGATTTCTAATGTTAAAGTGTTTTTGAAAGTTCCATCAAGAGTGTTCACCTCAAATTCCAGCCACTTCATAACCAATTGTCACAAGTTAGGATACATGGTTAATACTGTATTATGCCAAATATTATGAAACAGGGCAACACAGATTCCTCTGCCATTAAAGTTGTCCACTCACTAGTTTGTGAAGAAAATTACAATAGCATTATATTTATTGCTGTTAATTTCAATATCATATTAAAACCAGCCCTATCATTCCCAGATTTGAATTGTGCTCTGTGGGGCTGACCAATTCAAGCTTGAGGTTCTATTGCATACCTTAAATCTAAGACACAGGACCCATAGTTTTAGTTGCCCTCAAAAGGAGCCCATGCTCTGGATTTTTACACCCTGAAAAATTCATAGACTGCAGCTGGGTTTGAATCTGCGAACCTCGGAACCAGAGACGAGCATGGTAACCACTAGTCCACCAATGCTGATATATTTTTTAAAAAATAATAATAATTTTGTTTCTGAAAATTTTCAATGTGATAATATTTTACTGTATACAGATATAGGCAGGAAAATGCATATATTATATTTTAAATGGGCCAGTCTTTGTATATAACTACCATATTGTTCATTTAACTGTTATAACCTTTTCTTTGTTTTCTTGATATAAATATAGGACCTCTTAGTGTTATTTCCTACCTACATAACTTAATAACTATAGGATCTTGATCTAACATTGTTCTACCATGCTTGCCATTATAGATTAACTATGCCAGAAGTTTCTTACTATTATTTTGATAATGCAGAGAATTTTAATAGATGACCAAAATTCATCAGAAATTGTGATGGAGTCTCACTCTTGTAACTATTTATTTTATTGGTGCTTTGAGCTGGATAGTAATACAATAATTATACAACGTGTCCACAAATATAGTATCATACTTTAAACTACTACTACGTCACTTTGGATAATCGTATCTAAATGAAATTGGTGACAATCAAAAGAGAAACTCAAAACGTTTTTGCTATATCTCATAGACATTGAATGTGGCCCCCACAAATGACGCCGCAGATGTCCATTTTAACCTGTCTACTAAATATCCAACAATGAACCCATATCGACCACAAAAAATGATTAAATTTAGTTTAGTGTCTGTATTGTTATCCATTGTTGACATTGCACAAAACGTTTTAAGTTTCTCTTTTGATTGTCACCAATTTCATTTAGATACAATTATCCAAAGCGACGTAGTAATAGTTTAAAGTATGATACTATATTTGTGGACATGTTGTACTATAAAACAAGTTTTTTAATTTTAAGATTATGTTGTAGACAGTGGCCAGCAAGTTACATGGAACAGAGGTTGAAGTGAAAATTCTAAAAACCAAGAAAGAATGTGATCATGTTCAGTTTCTCATCACCGAGTTGTCTGGTCCTGGCAAAGTTTCCAGACCTGAAATAACAGAAATTGAAACTCTTTCTCTAGGTGAGTAGTTAAAGGTATAGTTGTCCCTATATCAAGGGATAGAATTTATGAATGTAAATGTAATTATTTTCATTTTTCATTTGGTGAAAGTTGAATCTTATATACCTACCAGTTTTTAAAATGGCTAATCTCATTTATCATTCTACATACTGAAGTTATGAAATAGTTTAATTTTAAACCTCATCATCATCATCAATGGCAGTCATGGATTAGGCCATTGGCCTGTTCCGCTTCAGGAAAGAAATTGATCCCTCCATCTCTTCTTAGGTCTTCCTGGGTCTCTTCGCCCTGTGGGTTCTGTAGTTCAATAGCTGCAGAGGTAGTCTATTGTTTGGCATTCTCAGAAGGTGTTCATGCCAATTATTTTATATTTTTGAATGATTTCAGTTCTTGCTGGTGTGTTGAGAGCTTTGCGGATATCTTCATTACGTATGTGATCATAAAGCGTATAACCGCTAAAGGTCTTAATAACTTCATTTCTGCAGCTACTATCCTATTTATTTACCTGTAGTAAGAGTCCAGGTTTCAGAACCATAAAGTAGAGTTGGAAGAGCCATTGTTTTATAAAATTTTAGAATTGTATATGGACGTACTTTTCAGAAAAGAATGCTTTTTATTGTTCCTATAAGTTTTTGAAATTTGACCAATTTTAAACCTATTAAAGTTAACAAAATTAACTTACCCTAACCTTATTTTCTTTGTCAAGTACAGCTTATTAATACTTTTAAACTTTTTTAAGTTTAAAATTAGTAGAATTATGAGTTTTGTCTGCGCGGCCATGAACCTACAGATTTGATAGTGCCAGTGAATTAATTAGTTATGAGTTACTTTTAAAAAAAATTAATGGTTGAACTGGGAATCAAACCTTGGACTTCTGACTCTGTATGTCAGTGTGCAATCCATTACATCATTCAACACCCGATGCAACCAACAAATTTCTTTGCACTTATACAATTCTCTTATGTTTGAAGGAAGATAGCACTTACTATCAACATCACCATCAGATGACTTCTAACTAAGTATTTTTTAATGAGAATTTTACATTTATTTTTAGGCAGTAAAGCTTAATATTTTTGTTGTATTTAGTTTAACATATTCCAATCCTGGATAGATTTTTTTTTTCTTTTTTGAAAAGAAAAATTAACAGTTGACCCTAAACGTTAGCATGCATTTCAACACCCAATATAACTGACAAATTTTCTTTCCACTTATACAATTCTCTACATCCGAAGGCAGATAGCTCTTGCTTCAAATTTAAGAAAACTTGTGTAATTTTTTACTAATCTGAAAATTGATTTCAGATAAACTGTACAATAATCAATATTTCATGGTTTTATAATTAATCCTCTCATTTAATTTAAAATATATTCTGATAGCTACACATTTTCTTTGTTGTTGGTTTTCCTATTTCACACTTTAAAAAAATGTATTTATAATCAGTTATTAAAATGATTCATCTTATAGTACTGGTAATAACATAAATATGTGTACACCTACTTACTGATTTAAAATGATTAAATACTTGTTTGTGACTTTCATATGTAAACAAAAGATCTTTAAAAAAATTCTATTATCTTTAAGAAATTTAATTTGATTAAATATAGCACTCTTGTATTAATGTTATAAACATTTTTATTCGGATTTTAGTCTATGACAATTTTTCTTCTATATAGGACCTATGTCCTGGGAAATAGCACGATCCTGACAACAAGTGTTATTTTTTTGTTCAATGTTAATTTAAATAAAAACATTCAAAATATGAAACTTTTCCGCTGAAAAGTATGTATAAATTCTCAATAAAAATACTTCTGAATAGAAGATATCAATTGGCGTGATGGTAGCAACAAGTATCAGTCTTCGGATGAACAGGAATTATATGAGTGGAAAGATGCTTGAATAGTGTAATTGGTATCTCACTGTTGTACAGAATCAGAGATTGAGGGTTCAAGCCCCGGTTTGATCATTAATTTTTCGTTAAAATTTTCAAACTAGCCTATATTGGTCAGATATTGGCATCAAAGTGAAATATATATATATATATATATATATATATGGTATGATAAGAAAAATAAATGCCTGGACGGGATTCGAACCCGGATCTCTGAGTCTGTACCTCAGTGTGATAATATATATATAAATAGCTTATTTCTGTAACAGTACATATCTGTGGGTCGGAGGTATATGACACTATGTCACATTTGCTATATTTTACAGGAGAGAAGTTTGAAGATGTTTTAGTGGACTTTTGTAAAGTGGACTGGTGTTATTTAAAAGCCACTGTAACTCTGCACCAATTCTTGATATAGGACATAGCGTTGTATACCTTTCGGTAGAGGATAAGAAACCCATATTATTGAGCCACTAATCTAATTTTGGCCAAAAATGGACATAGTTTCCTATGGTGAAATTTCACCATAAATTAAACCTCATAGTGATGAATTCCTATAAAAGTTTAAATAGTTTCCTATACCTCCGACCCATAGATATGTATTCAGTAATGATACTGAATCAAATTTTTTGTAAAATTGGCATTCTATAAGATCAAGACATATTAAGGCTCAAAATGGCCCCTCATTACAGGTCCCATAAATTTAGAAATGAATCCAGCAGTCAAAGAAATAGTACATTTGTTATAAACAAGCTGAATCTGGTGCATCTTCTGTCATAAATATTTGTGTTTCACTTGACATGTTTCGATATGCTGTCCATATCACTTGAATTTTATAAAACAGTCTGGACAAGCTGATGATGATAAGGACAATATATCAAAACATATCAAAAGAAACACAAGTATTTATAAGGTAAGATGGCCATATTCACCTTACTTGTTAAGAACCTCATAATGTCACTTCCTATTGTAATTTATTAATAGTACATTTGTTACTACAGTCTCAGTTGATATGGTATCAAATGTTTCTCAAGATACACGTGACTTAAATGTGAACAGTCCAACAAAATGATTTCACCCATAGGATATATATATATATTGATTTACCCAATATGAATCAAGAGATAATTAATTTTCAAAACCCAACCACAATAAAAGGTGTAGGGAAAGTAATCAACTTATTTAATATTTCTTATCTTACCTTGTAGTTTGTTTTCTTAAACATGGGAACTGCAGTTATCAAGAGGAACATCCCACCGATTTTCAACCAATATTCTGACTACCAAATTTTCATTGGAATCTCCATCTTTAACATTGCCTTCTGGTGTTGATTTGATGAACTTTGAGATCAGGTCCTGTTCATCGGGAATTTTGAAATTCATGAATCTAAATTTGTTCTTCTGAATATATATCTTTTCCCAAACTGTCAATTCTAAAGGTTTTTTGAAGCGTTTTTAGGAGTTTGGCATTTTTTTTTTTAATTTTATGACTCTCCAACAAACTATGTGCCACAATAGCTGATTTTTCAATTTCACCATTTTTAATATTTTTAAAGTGTTCCATTGTGCAAGTGTCCAAATTCCTTTTTCTTTTTTTTTATGTATACTTTATTTTTATTTTTTTTATTGAATCTCCAATAATATGAACCCTACTTCACCATCCGGTATGTTAGGGTTTTAGTTATAATACAATTAATTATTTACAGTAATTTAGAGTATGGTTAATTTCTAGCATTACATAATAACATAATATGAACAAATTAATTAACTCAAAGTCTCTTAAAAATATGATGGATGAAGTCACACAGCTTTCTATACCAACACTTCTTATATAAAATATTTGACAAAGGCAGTTGAAATGTATTATGGCAATAACCTAATTTTTTAACCTCTCAGCATGGGAGCATTTAAATCCCCTGACGATTCCCAGCTGCGGGAGGAGTTCTCGGAAGGGTATTTAAATTTGTAAGTTTCAATGCAAACATTCGTAAAAATTAAATATCTCGATTGATAATTAAAATATAAAAATTAAAATTTCTACAGTTAAATGTTAGGTTATTATTAAGTTAAATGTGAGGTTAACTGTAATAATTATAAATTACAGTAATATAATTAACACATTTAATATAAATAAAATTTACAATACCTTAGAAATTAAGTTTAGTGTGATAGATTTTGAAACACCCCTCCACACACAATCCTGCTTCACAGTCCGGGCACCAAAACACGGTCTCTTTTCGTTTGTTGTTTTTGTAACATACAACACATCTTTTGCTGGGGAGGGCTTATTTCCTCTTGGGGGTATTCTTTCTGGAAAATGCCTGCCAACTAATCGCGGTATTGTATTGTCAGTTGAATGACGTCCAGGAACCTTTCTTTCAACACCACCCCGATGTTCCGCAAGTAATGCTTCTGCAAGGTCAATGCGAAACTTGAGATGGTCCAGTTTATTTTGTTGAGAATTCTCCCTACAGATAATCATGCTATTTAGTACAGAAACATTCAGAAGACGAAGAAATATTTTCATATACCACTTTTTTATTTTCTTTCTTTCCAACAAATATGCATGTAGCAATTGGTCTTTTAGGTCCACACCTCCCATATTGAAATTATAATCCAGAACAGATTTTGGCTTTTCTTTCTCAGAGCCATTTTTTGTTACTTTACATGTGCTATCATTTGATACGTAGATATCATAGTAACTTTTTCTTGTCATTCCATTTTAGCACTGAAATTGGACCAGAATGCTGAGCTACAATTTCCCCCTTTTTCAATTTTTTCTCCTTCACAAGTTTTGTTATGTCTTTCCTGTTGAGACGCAATGTCCCCACACAGTCAGTTTTATTTGATTTTAGCATGAGCGCTAATGACGGAGAATTATAATAGTTGTCCATCTATAGGGTGTAACCCTTCCCTAACAACAGTTCTATAAGTTTCATAACAATGGCTGATGTTTTAGAGTTATCTCCAGTTGAAATGTTTGATCTAAAAATTGTATCTGCCTGTATAAATGACAAAAGACCACAAATATCTGGTTGAGGACTCGCATAATTCAAAACTTTTTATACCAAATTTTGAAGCCTTCAGTGGAATATACTGTCTAAAAGACAGCCTCCCTCTCCATAATGTGAGAGACTCATCAATTGCAATGTTTTGCAAAGATAAGTATAGTGACTGAAATCTGCAATTTAGGTATTCAACTATAGGAAAAATTTTAAATAGCTTGTGAGGGCCTTGGAATGAGTTCATGTTTTCATTGTTGTTGAAATGCAAGTATCTACAAATAGCTTCAAATATATCCAGTGAAATAACTGAACCAAAAATTGGAGTTGCTATTGTGGCATTCTTTGAAAAATAGGAACAAAAAGTAGGCTTTCGAACAATTCCCATTAGCATAAAAAGAGCTAGAACAATGTAAATTTCATCTATTGTAGTCGGTTTCCAATCCCACACCTGAGAATGTCGTGGAAGAGGGAAAAATTGTTTTTTTATTTGCTGTTCAGCATACAAGTTAGTTTCCTTTACTATCATCTCCATTAGTTCCAACAAGAAAAATAATTTGAAAATGTTTATTCCTTCACTGATATTCACAGCAGCATTGACAGGGCCATGATTTCCTAAAAATTGGTCTCTATTGCTGGTATAATTTTCCATATCCTCCCATACAAATACTGCGGTATCTGCCACGCCCCCCCCCCACCCCCACATGTTCAACTCCATTATCACTTTCAATGTCATCTGTTATAAGTTCACGAACCGGCACATCATCACTTGAACTCGATTCAGTAGTACTAGATGAGAGGCTCAAACTACTATTACTTAGTTCTTCGTTCAACCATCCTGATATTTTCTCACTCTGATTATTTGTAGAGGCCATAGCAAAACTCATAAACACTTGACTTCCACGCTCGTGCTAACAAGACTGAACAGAGCCCCTCGGTTATTTTAGAATTTCTTTTACATGTTTGGTGTCATATAAGTGTCACATATATCATTTTTAACAGGAAATGACCACCTACCCAGCAACATACATAAAATTTGAAATTGATTCATGGTTTTCAAAAAGAGAGCAATCTATATAAACAACTAGGAACTACATGAACAAAAAATATACAAAATAATATAATCATTCTATGTTAAAGGAAATTTTAATATCTCCTCTATGAGATGGCAGTTCATAAAGCCTGTTTTCTTGGTATATTTTTTATTAAGAATCTTAATAAAACAAACGTGGTGCATGTCAAACACGCTCAATCTACACTTCAAATTTGCCCTAATTTAACAATAAATTACACTAAGTAAAAATAAGCTACATTATCAATATTATATATCAAATAAAAGGCCATTTTCTCCTCTGCAAAACCATACTATTTAGTTATATATTCGGTTAATAATTTCCGAAAGAGAAAAACTAGTTTCGATAAAGAAATCATGCGGGTGGTGCACGGCACTCCGCAGACGGGTAGTGTTTAGTTTATGCGGGCACTGCATGTCACTCCACACTGATGGGCTAATAAATTCATATCTTTTGGAATCAAATGCGGGATACTCAAATAACAGATGTGAGATAGTCTGGCTGGAATTTTTGCAAATACAGGTATCTGTACCTATTTTAAATCATTCATGTATACTTTATTGCAGTCTTTACAACTAATTTGATAAATTACAGATTTTTTACTATCTCATCATGTTATCTCCCATATTTAACATTGATAATTGAATATTGTTTAAATCCCATTTATTGAAGTATTTATATTTATCAAGTGATTGAACTGGAAAGTTACACCTTGTCTCATGCTACTTTTTTCCTGCCAGAATATAGTTGAGAATGGAGACAATCATCTCCGAAACATGTCTAAGTGAGAAATATAATATGAGGTGTGATGTATATTTCTGGTTCAATCTCTTGATAATATTACCTCATAGTTCATTTCCTATTTTTTTATCAGTTTATATTATCTTCATTGTTTCATAAATAATGATATTATTATCTGACAAATTCTCCACCAAACCAGCAATTTGTTTGAATAATTTAAATTGCATAATAATGATATACTGTATAATACTTGCTTGAATAAAATTGAAAACTTTTAAAAAGCCTGTTTCCTTTTATTAAGAAGTTGTATCTCAAGCTACTGGCATACACAAAGTGACTATAACATAATAACTGGTATTTATTGTAATTTCAGAACCCAAAGTTAGTCCAGAGACTTTCTGTAGAGTGTTTCCATTTCACCTGCTGTTTGACAGAGAACTGAGAGTGGTACAGACTGGTAGCACAGTGGCTAGGGTCATGCCACGAGTCACCCAACCAGGATGTCGTATAACAGATATCTTTGATACAGTAAGTTTTCTCTAAAATTACAACTTGTAATGCAATCAGTAAAGATATTATGTTTATAATTTATGATGGTTCTATAATATGCCATGAATATGACATGGGACTCAACTAACCCTTCAAAAAAATGTTTTTTTTTAATTTTCTATACGGAAAAAAATTATATTCAACTTGATCAGGTTGGAACCCATGAACTTGGTGAGTTATCTACAGACAACCAAGAATTACAAGATTTTAAAATTCTGTACATTACATTTATAAAATATTATTTTTTTTATAAACCTATAAGCAGGGGAGCTTAGTGTTGTCATTCACTCAACTTCTCACACACACCATACATGTTATACACAAAACATAATTTTTTTAATCTTCCAATCTTTCTGTCCAGAAAGAAGGTTGCTCCTGGATAATACCAAGCCCATAAAAAATAATACTAATACATAATGTATATAGATATGAGAGCCCTCAGGGGTCCCCATCTAGGGGATGGTGACCACAAGGTGCCCAAGTTGAGCAAAACATTGCTTCCACTTACTTGTGTTTTGCTCCTTACTTTTATCTTTAACTGATCTGGTATTTCTTCCTTTCTTCCACTTACTTATACCAGACTCTTTTAACTTTACTATCTAACTTCTCTTGGTTAACTTTTGTTTTTTCGACCCCGGCATTATTAGGGCATCCGAGGGCTAGGGAGTCTTTCCTTTCTTCCATTTTTTCTTTCCTTTATTTTCTTTTCTTCTCCAGAAAAGCCTGACTATAAGATGGCAGCCCCATCACGGGTCTTGCCTTCCTTTGGCCAGCAACCAATCGAAAGGACTATTATTATGCTTTCAAGTCTTATACAAGAATTTTCCGGAAGGATCAAACTTATGACGACCAAAGATCTCTGGGCCGTCCTATGAAACGCTGGAGGGAAAACAGGTCTTGGCCTAATACTTGGAAGGAAGAAGAAGAAGATATGAGAATTTAAGAAACCTACATACTGTACATATGATTCATGTACATGTGACATACAAAACGTAAATAAGTTGGGTCTGCATTCATCTTACCTCATATTTCATTATTTCTTGTAAGACATGTTTCAAAGCACCTTTGCACCATCTTCAGTTGGTTCAAACTGAGTCTGAGACTGTACAAACCTAGAAGGAGCAAAGATGCTCTGAAGCATGTCTTACAAGAAACAACAAAGTTTGATGAAGATGGATGCAGACCCAATTTATTTACTAAGTAGAACCTCATAATGTTACATGCTATTGTATTCCCATACAAAAACAGTGTTTTTTTCTCAATATTAAGTATATTAAAGACAAATAATTTTTAAAAATACTCTTAGTCACTTAACGATCTGGTTTCACATGGTCTCTATTTAGATTATAAATTAATCTAGTACAAATAACACGCATATTTTCCTTTCTTTATTGGTTTATCAATGTCAGACTTCACTTATTTAAGTTCTTTATAACTTTGCCACTTTACTTTGCAGGCCATTGCACTGGTTCCCAATGTTAAACTGCTTTTGTAAGGCACCAACAAGCAGTTAAAATTGAATAGTGTAAATTATTTTCAGCATGTACACAATTTTTAAACCCATTAATTGTTAAAATGATTATCTATTAAATATCTTAATAAAAATTATGGCCATGGTTATGTTTCTTCCTGTTATACTACACTAAGGGCCTAAATGCAATAATAATAATATTCTGTAAAAAGCCGATAAAGAATAGACACATATACATGTGTATTATACCAAAAAATAGGGCATAAATATTCACCCTTTAAATGCGGATTGAAATCTTAATCCAAATATACATAAGTGTTTTATAGATAAAAAACTAAGGAAAAAATTATTATAAAATGACTATTTCAATTCAATATATGTGTCAAACAATGAAGACACACTTACGAAATCTTATATAATATCAAAAACAACTTATTAGTTTCAACCTAATAGGAAATTCTTACGAAACCTTATGTAACCCAAACACATTAGGGAAGAAGTTAAAAACACCTTATATAATTTGACCATGAAGATACTAGGAATATTACTACAGATGGGGCAAGAAATAGGGCTTCCATTAGCTTTAGGGGATGGTGAAAGGTGAAGAGAATCATATAAAAGCCGGGATTTTTGAGTGAAAAAGGCAGAACGGCAGCGGGACCGATTGCGGTCCCCCCCCCCAGCGGGGCCCAGCGGGCCGGTGGCAACTACATGGGTAATATGAAAACTTTCTTTCATTTTTGGTCATTTTCAGACTTAGAATTTAAATAAGGGACCAAATGGTCCTAGAACCTTAAAATAACGAACAAAGTTGAATATTTTTACGTTTGACAATGTGGCGATTTCAGCTGTTTTAAATAACTTTTTTATATGTTATGGTTTCAATATCTCTTTATGTTTGAATTTATTTTTAATAAATTATGTTAATTTTTCGTTTACTGTGATTTAATATGTTTAATTGTAGAACTCTTCCTCCAAAACCAAGGCCAACCGCTCGGGCCTAAGACCACTTAAACAATAGGGAACTTAACGCTATCATTACGCAGGGGCTTAACAGACGCTGGCGTAACATTCTGGAGGCAGCAGGATGAGTAGGGTAGGGACAACTTGGGCCCCGAATGGCAGGCGGTGCCCTCCTTGAGGAGATCTCCTTTGAGGCGATTTGCTCGAGTTTTTTGGGCCCCGAAGGGAGTAAGGAACAACACCACCTCCATTGAGGCGATTTGCTCGACGAGTCCGCCAGAATACAAAACGGAAAAAGCGGGAGTGCGGTAGGGACAACTTGGGCCCCGAATGGCAGGCGGTGCCCTCCCTTGAGGCGATCTCCTTTGAGGCGATTTGCTCGAGTTTTTTGGGCCCCGAAGGGAGTAAGGAACAACACCACCTCCATTGAGGTGATTTGCTCGACGAGTCCGCCAGAATACAAAACGGAAAAGGCAGAACGGCAGCGGGACTTTAAATAAAGTCCCATGACATTAACAGAAAATAAAGTGGCATTTTAGTAAAATACAGAATGGAAAAGGGGCATGGAAACTTCGGATAAATTAGAGAGAACTCGATCAAAAGCGGGAATTGAGATTAGCGCAATAATAACAAAGCAGACACCACACACCTCCCTAAGGGAAATAACATTACTGAGGGATTTCCAATTCGAGACTCATAGAAAGGAAGACGACCGAACGTCAGGTTAAATAATAACTTAAAATAATTTTTTTTATTAACCTCTCATGCGGTGTTGAGAGATTTACAACAATGCCGGCGGGCGCATTCTGTGAAAATTTCGACTACAATGTGAGACTTTCTAAATCATGAGTCAAGTAAATCAAAAGTAAAATCAAGGAGGCTAGCGCAATTAAGGAAGGACTCGCTTGATCCGTAATTCAGATGTAGGTTTCGGAAACGAAAGAATGGAGATTCTGTATAAATAAGAGAGCTCGAATGGAAGAGGAGAACGGAGATTGGGCATAATCATAGAGCTCCGCTAGTGAGGATTACGGAGGGGAGGAAAAACCAAGATGCTTACAGAAGTGATAACAGTAGACTGATGCTTACAGAAATGATAAAAGGAAGGATAGACTTATTCCCAGAAATATTTTTTTTTCGGCTGTATCATGGTTGTTTTTTTTTGGGGTGAAAATTAGGATACTTGGCAAACAAACATCGACGAATAACCCTCAAGGATAGGATACTAGAGACTAGTTAGGATATCCACGTGAGATTGATGGAATGTGACCAGGCAGATCGAGCTATTAATATTAATCAGGATCCAAAAACTTAATAAAAATATAATAATAATAAACCACCAGGAAAGTAGATAATAATAATAATAATAATAATAATAATAATAATAATAATAATAATAATAATAATAATAATAATAATAATAATAATAATAATAACGATAATAATAATAATAATAATAATTCACGGTAAATTACTAACCCACAATAATAATAATAATAGAAATAATACAAATAATAATTCACAGTAAATAAATAATAATAATAATAATGATAATAAGAATAATAATAATAATAATTCACGGTAAATTAATTCAGATTAAGAGGGGAGGATGTGCATTATCCAACTTGGTTTGAGAAAAATATATACGTATTACAAAGAGAACGGAAGGGGGCATGGGAACTTAGGAAAATTTATAAACTTTTTGAAATACAGAAATGACCGAAAACAAATTAATTTTATTCCCATAGCAATTTAGGAGATGGAGGTTAGGATACTTCACCAATAGTTGGGTGTCTTAATCGATCTAGTAGAAGGTATTATCATATAAATTTGGAATTTCAAGGGCTACACTGAATAATATTTCTAAAGGAAATTACACAACAATATTATACTCAGCTGATCATGACGCTTGACTGAGGTGGCTACAGGAGGAAATAGAGAAAGAATCTGCGGCCGAGATCTCTCCCTCTGTATACCTTGATAGCATGTCAGTTAGGACTAGTGACCAGTGAGTAGTAGACACACACACATATGGGATATGACATATTTCGAAAATAGATGGAAACTAGATCGCTTAAGACCCTTCATATTTAGGCCTACGAGGGATAATAAAAGGATAGGCTACAACTTAGGTCAATCTAGGCTAGGTAACATGAGAAATACACACACAGAGATGAAACTCTTACATAGTCGCACACAGGGATACAAGTTGGGAAGGACTAAGGACCCTTTTGGAGAGGTTTTGGCCTCGAAGATTTGGCGAGTTGCCTGAACACTTCACCAACGTACTAGGAAGAAAGCTAAGGGACGTTAGGGACCATGCGGAACAAACATTGTAAAGAGATACAAGTTGGGAAGGACTAAGGACCCTTTTGGAGAGGTTTTGGCCTCGAAGATTTGGCGAGTTGCCTGAACACTTCGCCAACGTGCTAGGAAGAATACGAGTTGGGAAGGACTAAGGACCCTTTTGGAGAGGTTTTGGCCTCGAAGATTTGGCGAGTTGCCTGAACACTTCGCCAACGTGCTAGAGAGATAGGCATCCGAGGAACTAGAAACAAAATGAAAGTACAATACAATTATGGGCAAAGAGACCCAAGAGAAACATAAGTGATACCCGGGTTTAGGGATTGATGAGGACAACAGAGGAACCCCATCAAAGAGATTAGGATACAATCCACTTTTCCGATGAGGCGGCGTCCATGAGTCCAAGAAGGCTCTCCCTAAGGTTAATTCTGAGGCAACAGAATTAGAGAATCAGGATGGAAGCGGTACAGGGGAATAAGGACCCTGTTGATAAGATTGGGATTTATCCTGCTCTCCTCTTAGGGCAGATGCTCGTCGAAAGACGGGACCCGAGGATGAGAATAGGAACCCAATCTCTGTCAATTTTGGCTGATGCCTGCCCCTCTCGCTTGCCAACAAGGTAGACGGAACTAGGGACCCTGTTGATAAGGTTGGGATTTCTCCTACCTTCGTCTTAAGGCAGATGCCCCTCAAAAGTCGGGACCCGAAGACGAGGATGGGGACCGAACACTATCAATTTTGGCGACTGCCCGAACGCCGGTCTAAAAAAGTCAGAAATACAAGGATCGATGCCAGGGAAACAAAAAGAGGCCACCGGTGGTTAGAGAAAAACAGAATACTAAAGGAAACCGAGATGAGAAAGCCGTACGCACACATAGAATATGGTCATAACGAGGGAACAATGAATAATAGACAGGGACGTCAGATACGTTGGGACACTAAAGAAGAAGAATACTAAAGGAAACACAGATATTACGATTGTGCGACCGACGAGTAGAGCCAAGAGAGACAGATTGACCTAAGTAGGAATATTACATACAAGAGAGGTTAAACACATAGGGAAATACGAGGAGGATACAAAGAAGTTAAACACATACGGTAATACATAAAAGGAGATCTCGGGAAATTAGAAGTTAAACACGTAGGGGTACATGAAATTAGAGGTTAAACACTTAGGGAAGTGCATGAAATTAGAGGTTAAACACATAAAGAATACAGGGAGTTAGAGGTTAAATACTTAAGGTACTACATAAAATTAGAGGAAGCTCATAAGGAACACACGAAATTAGAGGTTAAACTCATAAGGTACCACAGGAAATTAGGGGTTAAACACATAGGGTTGGACATGAACTTAGAGGTTAAAACCATATGGAAGATAGGGAATAAGTCTACACGTATGAGACCAGGCACTAACTCAATAACGTAAATGGAAATTAAAAGGAAACATAAGGATAAGAAATGAAAAAGGGAGAGGTTAAACCCATAGGTGAGATGGGGACCTAAGGCACGGAATAAAGTCCACGCATAATCGGGAGTTATGAAAAAAAAATTAAATACAGAAATTCAAGAAACCAGATGAGATATTGCAGAACGAATCAGGAAAGGCTTAAGGAAATATTGCCAAAAGAATTAGGAAGGATTTAAGGGAACAACACATTTGGATTTTTTTTATTAAGTTAACTCTGTAGGCTATAACACGGGAATTCGACCGATAAATTAGAAGCGAGAGTATTTAAGACGCAAAGACGCATTTTTATCAAGTTAACTCAGTGGGCTGTAATACGGGAAATCGACAGGAGTATTAGAAGCGAGAATTTAAGATGCAAGACGCATCCCGGATTGAAGAGAGGAAATGCTCTCACAATCAGGACCTCACGAGGGAATGATATACGGAATTCAGGTTACTTAATCGTACTAAGTAGTATTTACATCTTAAAGCCCTAGCGATTTATGTGTAGGCGAGCACACTCGATCGAACCCAGGACTCAAAGAAGGAAAATCAAAATTGAAATTTTATCCAAACAATGGAAGGTTGAAAACCGGCGGTAAAATACGGTGAAAAAAACTGACAATTTTTTGTTGAAACTAGTAAAACCTGAATTGCTATAAGGGCGTAAATGATTCGTGAGAAATCATAAGGCCAGAAACATAAGAGCATTTCCTTTACAACTTGAGGCTAGCTATAAAGGACAAATAGGAACATGGGTGCACCGAACTAAACAATACATGTAGACAACAATGAGATCTAAAGCCAGGACGTCTAATATACAATTAGGTAGACTAAACATTCAATGACCAGGAATGATAAAGAGGATACGGACCCATGTAGTACGGGACAACCACCAAACCCATAATTGATGTTTTCCCAAGTTTTAACAAATGCCATGAGATTGCAGCTTCACGCCTGGATCTGCGGCAACACCACGACACCACAAGATGGGAAGCAGATTAAGTAGGGCCAGACTCACGGAGCACCCTATGCCCCATTTTGATTATTGTGATACTCTTTTTACTGACCTAAATACTGTTCTTACCCAAAGACTTCAACGTGGTCACAATTCTTGCATACGTTTTATTTGTGGTATACGTAGATTTGATCACGTTACACCATCTCTGGAACAATTGTCATGGCTTCGTCTTCAAGATCGTAGAACCATCCATTCCCTATGCCTACTCTATAACATATTACACACATCTTTACCTTATTATTTATCACACCGCTTCACTAAACTCTCTGATACACATAACTTAGATACCCGATCCCTTGAGCACAGTGTCCTCTATATCCCTCCTCTCATCATACTACCTATTATTCGAAATCTTTTACAGTTTCTCTTGCTAGAACATGGAATTCACTTCCACCCTATGTCAGAGACTGCCAAACTTTACCATCTTTCAGAAATAAATTGAAAATAAAATCACTAACAGAAACAACTCACTAATACTACTTTTTAAGAATTAATAATGCGTTTTTGCATTATTTAATAAAAATAGACTTAGGATTTGTTAATATATTTACCTAATGCCTTGTATAAAAAGCGTAGATTAATTCATTGTAGTGTATTTTTTTCTCTTCTTTTTATGCATAGTAGATTCGAGCTGTTATTCCTTTTTTTATTCATTGTATCATTAATTTAATTTTAATTGTATTTAGTTTCATTCTATTATTAGACATTAATTTCATTATTATTCAATATGACAGATAATTAATTGTTCAATGACTATTATTGTAACTTTTTTTGTATTCATATGTAACATGTTTGTCCTGTCTAATATGACTACTATTGTAATTTTTTTTGTATTCATGTGTAACATATGTTTGTCCTGTTTTATATGACTATTATTGTATTTTTTTTTTGTATTCATATGTAACATATGCTTGTTCTGGTGAGTGGAAGAGAAGGCCACATGGCCTTAACTCCACCAGGCTAAATAAATCTATTCTAAAATCTATTCTAAATCTATTCTATTCTATACATCTGAGGACGAGGGCAGCATAACGCTGCAAGGACCAACCGCACCCTGTACATCTAAGGACGCAGGGCAGCTGCCAGGACCATCTACACATCTCGTGTCGTAGCATAAGATAAGTGAATGTCCAGACTCACAACCAGCTAAGACAAACACCTCATTAGCAGTAAAAAACAAACCCAGGCCATTATAAAAAATAATAACGACTTCTCCAACGCCAAACCTTGGCCTAACTTCCTTCGTCCAATTTTTTTTTCCTATAGAAGAGTCAAGAAAACAAACTCCACATCAAGATTGATTCCTATCAAACCTTTCACAAGTTCTCCTTGGACCTAACTGGGTTTTGAAACTAGGCCTACCTGGACCAACGGCAGCTGAAAATGAACCACGACCTCAAGCATGAGAACATCGCATCCTCCATCAAGGCAAGCCTACACGAACCTGGACCTTCAAGCTTGCCACAGCAGACACCACAGTTTTTATAAATTTTACAGTGATCCAGTTCACGGAATAGAACCGTCAGAGTGAATAACAAAAAGAAACCGTCGAAGTGCATAACAAAAGTAACGAAAAGTGATTAAGTGCGTCGGAAATAAATAAGAGTGAAAGTGCGTCGTTTCAAAAGAAACCACAGAAGGTTTAAAACGAAGACGAGAAGATTTTTTTTTGTATAGTCGATATTTTTTGTTTTTTCAGCAATAAACATTATTTTTCTTTAAACAATAGGCATATTGTATTAAAGCCGCAAAGGCTTGCTATGTTGTGATTTTTGTTTTTTTGAAGTATGGTGTTCTCACTAAGTAAATGGATCTTACGATATTTCGACGCAATTAAAGGTATCCGGGGCAATTTTCAAGAAAAAAACGATCTAACCTCTTAGGATGAGAACAAAATACTTCCAGGACAGATGGAATCGCCAATTGACGACGTCAGTTCCACTCCCACTTAAAGATAAACTAATAAGATAAATGTCAGGACCAACCCCCGAGAGGTGAGAGATATCCTGTAAGGAAAAAAGACTTTCGGTTTTTCAACCCTACAGTCTTATTTAGGGGGGGGGAATTGTTATACTACACTAAGGGCCTAAATGCAATAATAATAATATTCTATAAAAAGCCGATAAAGAATACACACATATACATGTGTATTATACCAAAAAATAGGGCATAAATATTCACCCTTTAAATGCAGATTGAAATCTTAATCCAAATATACATAAGTGTTTTATAGATAAAAAACTAAGGAAAAAATTATTATAAAATGACTATTTCAATTCAATATATGTGTCAAACAATGAAGACACACTTACGAAATCTTATATAATATCAAAAACAACTTATTAGTTTCAACCTAATAGGAAATTCTTACGAAACCTTATGTAACCCAAACACATTAGGGAAGAAGTTAAAAACACCTTATATAATTTGACCATGAAGATACTAGGAATATTACTACAGATGGGGCAAGAAATAGGGCTTCCATTAGCTTTAGGGGATGGTGAAAGGTGAAGAGAATCATATAAAAGCCGGGATTTTTGAGTGAAAAAGGCAGAACGGCAGCGGGACCGATTGCGGTCCCCCCCCAGCGGGGCCCAGCGGGCCGGTGGCAACTACATGGGTAATATGAAAACTTTCTTTCATTTTTGGTCATTTTCAGACTTAGAATTTAAATAAGGGACCAAATGGTCCTAGAACCTTAAAATAACGAACAAAGTTGAATATTTTTACGTTTGACAATGTGGCGATTTCAGCTGTTTTAAATAACTTTTTTATATGTTATGGTTTCAATATCTCTTTATGTTTGAATTTATTTTTAATAAATTATGTTAATTTTTCGTTTACTGTGATTTAATATGTTTAATTGTAGAACTCTTCCTCCAAAACCAAGGCCAACCGCTCGGGCCTAAGACCACTTAAACAATAGGGAACTTAACGCTATCATTACGCAGGGGCTTAACAGACACTGGCGTAACACTTCCCTCTGGAATCCCAAGGGTCACATTTTCAAAACTGGCTGGGGTTGATGATTTTTTTTTTAGGATGGAAAAAACCAAGGAGACAAGTTCTCTGGGAGAGACTTTAAACCATGGGTCCTGAGTCTGAATATTTTTCAAGCTCATAAAAGGTCCTTAATCCTGAATAAAAAGGCCTTTAAGCAAAATTTACTGACCCCATCATCCTAGTATACTTGGTTACCTGTTAGATGTCTCAGTGGGTTGATATGTTGACCACATACCATTCATGACATATGTGGGCAAATAAGCATAACTAAATTAAATTGGTATAGTAACCCCTAACAAAAAAAGAGGCTAAGGCGCAACATTGGCTGTTATTCCATTGTAGATAGAACTTAATAAAAAATAAGTTTTAATTTTATAAAATTTAATTTGTCTATATATCTGAATCTGAGATCTCATGTAAAAGTTTTCAGCATTAGTTGTAACATATAAATGAACAAACATTTTTTTTTGTAGTAAGAGTGATATTCTCTTAAATTAGATTATTTCCTCTGAGCAGACTTTAAATTGAAAATTCAAAATATTATTTTGTGTTTCTTGTCTTATACCTTTATTAAACTTTACCTATCAATGTAAATAAATTCCAGGTGAGGCCACATCTTGAATTGACATTTGAAAATATTCTTTCCCACATCAACACAGTATACGTGCTCAAGACAAAAGCAGGCGTCATGGAAGCTGAGCATCAAGACCGTGCTTCTGAATTTTCATACCTCAGGCTGAAAGTAAGACTTCCTCATAATGATCTCTAATTTCATTAACATCTTATGAAGCTCAGAGAAATTAAACCAAAAGCAAGAAAAGGAAAAAATTACCAAGTTACAGAATGTAAAATAACAGCTTATATGGTGATTGGTTGATAGATGTATAGGTTATTATTAACAGATGAGTTGGAGAAAATGTTTTAACATCTCACCTCACGAAGTTGTGTGTCTTCACGATACTGGTTTCAAAAGTGTAGTATTACTTCCATCTTCAGTCAAATTCCAACTGAAAACTATACTTTTGAAACTGGTATCATGAAGACACACATCTTTGTGAGGTGAGATGTTAAAACATTTTCTCCAACTCATCTATTAATATAAATACCTCATAGTGTTTCCTCCCTCTGTAATTTTAATTAAAAATGTATAGGTTAATTTGTCATTTTTCTTTCTTTCTTTATTTCTTTCTTTCTTTTGTTTTTATTTGTTGGCAAATCAAAATGAAATCCATCCATAGTAATTCTGCCTGAGGGCAGGTCTTTCACTGCAATCATAGCATTTCCATGCTATGCTTTGCAGCTTTACTAGGGAATTATAGGTGTGGTAGCTTCCCGTTGCTTTCCACACCAAAATGAAATAAATAAACTACATGGCCTGAAAGTTGGTTAACAAATGGAAAAATTACAAAATATTTAATTCCGATTGCGATTGAGGGTCTTTCCACTTTTCAGCGGTTACCCTTTTACCAGCTGGCTGCTGGCCCTTCACATCCACATGTGTCAATCACAGAGGTAGATGATCAACAGCCAGTGTAGGGGTGACATGTGGTTAGCATGTCGAGTCCCCCAACCGTTATAGCTGGTTCCTCAACCTGGAGCCGCTACTTATTGTAGCTACCCAATTGCCTCACGATGCTGGGTGGGCACCGGTCCCATACTGGCCGAAATACCATGAGAAAATTTCTTCCCATGGAGACTCGAACCAGCGCAAGTCCCGTAGCTCTGCGCCAAGGCTTTCTACCTTAACCGCTCGGCTACGGCGCGGGACCAAAATATTTAATACAGTATAAAATAAGTTTAAAAAATTAGTTATAATTGAAATGTAGAAAATATGATCTGTTTACATTAGTTTAATGTCCATTTCAGAACTAACAAAATGCTCAAAGTGCTTATCCATTAGCATGAAGACAATGCCTTACTATATCCTGGATTTTGGCAGTCACATCAAAAAGCGTAGTTTGTGAGATGCTGAATGACATAATTGATATTGTTTTCTTTTTCTTTGAAAACAGTACGTAAATTCATAACTGACTTGCTAGGCCTAACATGACTTCACCATTTAACTATTCACTTTCAGAATTCTAATCAGACCTAGACAGCTACCTTGGAGATGCTAGAAACTATGTTCCCATTGTACTTCTCTCTGACAAACAACCCGCTATTTGAACATAGTGTATTGAAAAAGGTAAAGGATATTGAAGTAATTTCTAGACATGGTTTAGAAAGTGATCACCATATATTAACATCAGACATGAGAATATTCACAGGGAACAAAACATATGAGAGGTAACTGAAAGAATTAAATTGGCAATTAATTACTTTTTCTAAACATCATTAAATTCTTCAAAGACAAAATAGGTGCCACTGAGAGAATGCATATTTTATGAGTTGTGAATATTATGCAGATTGTCAAAATCTGAGCATGTCCAAGATGATTTTTTTTTGGGTATAATTTTGGGAATAATTATGGATAACATTGAAGGTATAGGCAAAGAGAACATAAAACATAGAATTGAATTGAGTAGCAAAATAATATCATCGTTAAATTCCATATGGTGGGATAAGCATATTTGGAAAGACACAAAAAAATATATTGGTAAAACATTGGTGGAATCTGTTGCAATATACGGAAGTGAGGTATAGACAATCAATAAGTACTACAAGAATAGACTAATAGCTCTAGAAATGGATTATTTACGAAGAAGTGCCAGAAAGTCTAAATTAGAACATGTCACAAATAAGGAAATTAGAAACATAATGGAAGCAGAAGAAAGCATAATTGAAAGAATTAAGGAGAAGGAATTAAAGTGGTTAGGACATGTTTTAAGAATGGAAGATGAGCGATGGCCGAAGGAATGGCATCCGAACAGAAAGAGGAAAAGAGGAAGACCAAGGTTAACATGGAAGGAAAACATGAAGACAGTAATGTAAGCTAGAGGGCTAAGCATCGAAGATGCCCAAGACCGTAGGCTTTGGAGGTTTGGCACGGGAAGATGACAGCAGCTGTAAAAACCCGAAGATAGATAGATAGGATATAAAAGACATGACTGACAAAATATACAGGGTGTAAACAGGACCTCACTGACAAAATGATAGGGATGATAAGCCATGAAGAGAAGATCATTTTTTGTGAAGGATCATATAGTCACAAACAAGTCGTTTATGAGTTATGTGCAGATGAAGGTGTTCACCCATAAGGGTCGGAATTTAATACAAACAATTGTACACGTATCATTTTATTGAAAATGACATGTTTTTATAATAAGTGTTCAAACAATAAGTGTTTTGACAACATCAAAAAGAATCCTGCCATGATTGGCCATGCTGGCCAATCGTTGCTGCGACAAGATCAAACATGCAATGAGGCACAGGGTTGACTGTTTGAACACTTATTGTAAAAACATGCCTTTTTCAATAAAATGATAAGTGTACAATTGTTTGTAATCAATTCCGATCCTTGCTGGTGAACACCTTCATCTGCGCATCTGTCTCGTAAACGACATGTTTGTGACTATATGTTCTTTCACAAAAAATTATCCTCTCTGCATGGCCTATCATCCCTATCATATTGTCGGTGAGGTCCTGTTACACTCTGTATAAATTTTTTATTCACTGCAACCACCCAGCCATGGTTATTTAATTAATAAAATTAATTTATGAGCTCATCAATGTAGAAGACGTTTTTCAATTGACATTAGATTTTTAAATAATGGATCCTTTATTTAAATAATTAATAGTCTGTGAAAGTTCATTATACCATTAAGTCTAAGGGCCACATGCAAATACATCAGTCTCTACTCAAATTACTTCCAATCATTGGTGAGATGACTCACCGTGAGCAACTGCAAAGATCGAATTAGCTACCCACTAACTGGTCATGCATGAAAGTCGTTGTTTTCGTAATATTGGTAAGAAATTACCCTGAATTCTCAGTGATAAAACCACTTCTGTTATTTTTGTCTGCTAGAGGAACACATTTACGCTTGCGTCCCGCAAATAATACTGTATACGACGATGTCTGCATCCTGCAATATTATGCCGATTCTCCTGTTCTTCCAGTTGAATTCTTTGGTAGACTCTATCAAATTCCTCTTCTCTGCATATACCGAAAACATGATCGAAGTCTTCAAGGTCCGACATCTTGGATAAAGCAGCAAGGTACGCGGCAAGATTTCAAACTACATCGGTTACCATCAGTTCCCATTGGGTTGCTCATGATTCGTTTCTCTGCTATGTCACCTCGCCAGGTAGCTTAGGAATTTCAACAATTATTATCGCATGAACAGATTTTTGAGTACGTAAACAATATTTGGATTCAACTTTCTCAGCAGAGTACAGGCAGAGAATGACTTTTACGATCTAATGCGTTCATAGATTCGAGCATAAGTGATTTACAGCTAATATTTAATCTATTAAAATAATATATTAATCATTATAATGTCTAGTTTAAAGTTCTTATTCTGAACAAATCTATATGTTTGAAATGAAAAGAATAATAATGCTTGAACTGGGATTTGAACCCAGGACCTCTAACTCTATATATTAGCGCGAAACCGACTTCACTATCCATGTATCTAGTATAAATGTTAATTTTTCTTTCCATACATACACAATTCTCTCTATAATAAGAGACAGCATGATGCGCCCGCAGTGCTATCTTATGGCTTCTATAACAATAAAGCATTTTAATGAGAATATTTTACTTTATAGCAGTAAACTTTTTTATTCTGATATTATAATTATATTTTGAGATTTAGTAATGAAAGCCAAATATGATATGAACAGAAAAATTAATGCCTGTACCGGAATTTGAATCCAGGACCTCTAACTCTATATGTTAGCGCAATACCAACTTCACTATCCAAGCATCCCAGTGCAAATGTTAGTTTTCCTTTCCTTATAACAACATATATGTTTGTACATATATATTTACACACGGAGTTTCAGTGCCTGATCATCCAAAATAAAAATTAATGTGAAATAATTCAGATTTTCTTTGTATTTATAGGGTCAAATGTTGTACATTCCTGAATCAGATCTGGTGATATTCTTGTGTTACCCCAGTGTTATGAATCTGGATGATTTAACAAGGTAAGGACGAAAATAAAATATTATTATTTCACTTTAAAAAAATTATTGAATATTAAAAAATAATCTGCATTAGTAAAGACTAACAGTTAAAGTTTCAAATTTAATAAAATGTGATAACAGTGATATAATAATTGACAACTTTTAAAACTTTTTATTCAGTAAGATATATTAAATATTTTTTTGGAACCATCTCAAATTGTGATACCTCAAAACTTGTGTCTGGATTTTATGTTGTATCATCCTTGAAATATATACATAAATATGCAACAAAAAATCTCAAAATATGTAAATAAAAGTAACAAAAATTCGCAAAACATGAACTAAATATATAATATTTAAATAATGGGGCTTTAAATCATTTAAAAATCTTTTATTTAAAGAAAAGAAAAAACTATTAATATCTTATAAATAAATCATTTAACCTTCCATCGGGCACAATATTCTGACCTTCAAGTTCGGGTGCAATGTGCCTGATCAGCACATGCTTAAAAAAATCTATTTAACACACATTTGCCAATCTAAACAATGGGAAGTCGAAAAAATGTTATTGTTAGGGATGTCCAAAGGATAAAATATTCAAAATTTGCTGCTAGAAATGATTTTATTGGACATAATATTGATTAAACAAATTTGTGACAAGCCTTCAAACAACATGATATAAAAGTAAGAACAAGTTAGGTTCAGATCAAATATACTTGAAAATAGTTCACATTATCAACATTTAGCCTATATTTTTAGCAAAATTATTCAAGAATATAACATTGTTTAGTCTAAATAAGTTAAATAAATAAATTTCTTCTTGCAAATATTTTCAAAATACACACATTCAATAATGTAATGACTTTGAGCGCAATGAGCTTCTCTCAACAAAATATTTACTACCTGCCATGGTAATGGTCAAGAGCAAACTGAGTGGGGTGGTTATTTAGAGCAGGTAAAAAGAAACAGCTACTCGGATGTCCAGTCGTCAACGCTGTCTGATGGAAGTGGAAAGGGACAAAATTGACAAGCTGTGCCTCTCAGATCAGATGCGCCCAACGGAAGGTTAAATTACATCACATTAGTTTTTATTAATATTCTAATGTCAGTCAATGAAATATCTCACAACATTCATCCATATTTTCAAGAGTTATGTTAGGTAAAGCTGAGTTGAAGAACTTTTGACTAGATCAATCTAGATACAAATAGATAATTGTTCACTGTTTACAAATAGCCAAAGAAACTAAACTAGTATCTTATTTTATGCATAATGTACATGTTCTGTGAGGTGATGGTAACACAGGTTGTCATACATACAACACTATGGGTAATAATTTAGGCCAGGAAGGAATATATGATAATTTAGATGAAAGGATAATAAAAAAAAGAGGACCACTTCAAATAATGAAGAATAATATGTATATTTAAATCACTTGTAAATTATTCTATCTTGCACTTTGAATTTGAATGTAGATTTGATGTGTTGATATTTGAATTAATATTGCAAAATGTAGTTACGTGCATAATGTGCATATTGTGTGTATTAGCGCCACAGTTCACTAAACATTGAAGTTAATAACAATAATAATAATAATACCTGGCTTCCAATATAAAACCGGACCGGCCTCACGGAGTTTCACCCGGCACGCAGTGCTGTCTCTTCCTCCCACAATTCACCCTGCCTGCCACCTGTCCTTGAACTGTTTCTTACCTTATAGAAAATGCTGGAAATGTTGTCCTCCCACACTTAAACAGGCATTATACCGAGTAAACACATTTTGTTGCTGTATGTGCAGAAGATACTAAAATCCCAACTTCTTGTGCTAATTTCGATAATAATTTTTGTGGTGAACGTTCCAAATTTTCGCCAATTTCGTCTAACTTTTCTTCGGTGAGAACCGTACGCCTTTGAGTGTGTTTCTTATTTTGTACTGAACCAGTGGTCTCAAATTTAGTCAGAAGATCGTGGATTGTCGATCTGGAAGGAGGTAATTATCCAGGGAAGTTCCGAATAAATTCCTCGCGAACACAACGAGCTGATTCGTATTTATAATAACATTTACACTCATAAATGCGCTGCTCTAATGTCAGCTGACGTCTCATCTTGTCGAACGATAGTAAACTGACTAGTTCAAGGATGAGCGGCTGGCAGAGTGAAATGCGGATGAGGAGAGAGCGCTGCCTGACGGGTGAAACCCCATGAGGCCGGTCCGGATTTAATTGGAAACCCGTTAATACAAACGGATTAGAACCAAATGACAGGTAGAGTGGGTCCTATATAGTTGATTGGGGTCCCGAATGTGTGTTGATGAATTGACATGAAGTCATGTTGAATGTGATATTTGTATGTGTAAATTACACTGTTTTTCTTTTTGTTGACATAGTGGTGTCTCTCGCCTCCTGTAGCTAGGCCATCCTACTTGGCACGTAGACATATGAGGAGTGAGGTCTCCAGTCACACTATAATAGTGGGAGGGAAAAACCAGCCAAACCAATGTTGGCATCCCTGTTTCAACATCTCTAATTAGTGGGGAAGAATAGCAGCAAATTAAACACTGCTATGATGTCATTTGCAATGACTGTGATTGGTTGACAATTACATCATCTTATTAGATGATTGATGTTACCAACGTAGTTAATATTGCTGACATGTCAATGATTGACATCAAACAGTACATTCCCAATTTAAGAACTTAACAGGATGCAGGTGTTCACAATGTAAAAAAATAATGATATGAGGCCCGACATTCTGGTGCCTAAGTTGCATGTAAGACAAAATTATGAATACCGTATAAAATATATTTCACATATTTAAATAAATAACAAAAATAAATTAAAGAAAGAATGCATAATTTGTGTCAACAATACATGAATACACAAATGTATTCATCAATATTAGAATAAAAGATAAAACTACACCTGTAAATTCCTTAATCCCTAAATCCCCTCTCATTTTCCTTTATTTACAAAAACAAGCTACCAACAATAGTCTTTAGGGAAGACCAGTGAACCAGTTGAGATTCTACAGAAATTTAAATTGGCAGGATAAACAAGGAAATACCACTTTATAATTGAGTGGTTGATCCATCAAGAAAAATGAAATAAATACCATATCCCATTTGTAGCCTAACTAACAAATTTTATTAGAAGAGAAAAATTTTTGCCCAGACCGAGACTTGAACCCAGACCTTTGGCTTTCTAGGCCAATGCTCTACCATCTGAGCTATTGAGTCTCAGTCTGGGCAAAAATCTTTCTCTTCAAATAAAAATGTATCCTTCAGTGAGAAGTGTTAAATTAATAATAAAAACATTAACAAATTTTAGCTTAACATATTTTGTATAACTTACTCACTGGCACTATCGAACCCATAGGTTCATGGCCGCGCGGACATACGCTCTCCATACATCCCTATCCTGAGCTAATATTTTCCAATCATTCCCTGTATAATCTACTTCCCTCAAATCATAGTTAATGTTATTCCCCCACCTCATTCTTGGTCTACCAACTGGGCGTTTTCCCTCTGGCTTTCCTACAAGAAGCTTCCATGCAAGTCTTTCATTCCCCATACGCGCAACATGTCCTGCCCATCGCAGTCTACGAGACTTAACTGTTCTTATTATATCTGGCTTCCTATAAAGACCATGTAGTTCATTGTTATGTAGTCTTCTCCATTCACCTGTCTGTTCATCTCTCTTTGGTCCAAAAATTTTCCTAAGTACTTTATTCTCAAATACTTGTAATCTCCTTTCCTCCCTTAAAGTAAGAATCCATGTTTCGCACCCATATAATATAACTGATAGAATAATAGTTTTATATATTTTCAGTTTAACGTTTTTTGAAAGGAGTTGGGATATCAAGAGTCTCTGCAATGCATAATAGCATGCATTTCCAGAATTGAGCCTATGTTTAATTTCTTTATGCATCTCATTTCTATTTGTGATTATTGTTCCTAGGTATTTGAATTCAGCCACTTCCTCAAAATTTCCCTCATTTGTCATTAGCTGTCCATTTTCATTATATAATGAATTTCTACATGTGACCATATATTTAGTTTTATTGATATTTACTTCCAGTCCTAATTTCCTAGTGTTACTCAATAGTGTGTGCGTGTTGGCCTTTAGTGTCTCCTCGCTATCGGCCAATAATACTACATCATCAGCATAAACTAACAGCTTATTAATACCATTCAGTTGTAAGCCTTCCTCATTCTCTAAAGATTTAATGGCATGCTCTAGTACAAAATTAAATAGTAGAGGAGATAGTGCATCTCCTTGCTTCAACCCATTCTGGATTTCAAAAGTGTCTGAAAACTGTTTGCCTACACGCACCCTACTCTTTGTGCCATTTAGACACATTCGTATAAGTCTAACTAACTTTTTAGGAATTCCAAACTCCAGCAGGATACTATATAACTTCTCCCTCTTAATTGAATCATATGCTTTTTTGAAGTCTACATATAGTTGATGTACAGTACCATTATATTCCCATTTCTTTTCTAAAATCTGTCTTATACTAAAAATCTGATCTGTTGTAGACCTGTTTCTTCTAAATGCACATTGATGATCTCCTAGAATGATTTTGTATAACATAAAATAATATTTTATAATCTTGGATAAATCATTGGTATTAGCCATGAGAGTTAGTTTTATATACAAATATGTGATTATTTAAAAAATAGTATTTTTTGATAAATATTTTATTTACGTATGGTATATATATGTGTGTGTGTGTATGTGTGTGCGTGCTTGCATGTATGTATGTATTCCAATGTAACATACTGCATTTTTTTGTGCATCAGATTACATACCAGACAATTAGTTGGCATTAATGTGGTCTATTTTCAATGAATGCTTCACCCTGGCAAACCACTGCTTCATGTAGATGGTACATACTGGTATTGTGTAGAGGGAAGAGTGTAGGATGGGTGTATGACTGTTTGGGGATTGTTGAAAAAGAGAAGTGAAAAGATGTACCCTAGTGCTAGCTATTCCTGTCAAAAACATTAAGATTTTTGCCAGGATTAATATTCCCAGCCAATGAAATGTAGTAATTAAATTAATATTGAGAAGCTAAAGCTATTACTATGATAGAAATAAGTAAATTAAAAAACACAAAAAAAATGTTTCTCTTTACCACTGATTTACAATAATTTAATTGTGTTTATTAATTTACTTATTTCTATCATAGTAATTGCTTTAGCTTCTCAAAATTAATTTAATAAATAATGCTATAGCTGTGTGGAGTCCCTTCATGTCTTCTTCAGGTAGAAGCCATTCATTGTGTATTTGTGAATGATGATTCATTGCAAATGAATGTGGGACCAGTAGAGTAATGTAGTAATTTTTCCTACCAACTATACCATATGTCTTCTAAATGTATGTACTGGAATTTGTAATTTAATTCAGATATCTTGCACATGCTCTAACTGATTAAAATTAAAATATTTAATAATATGTAGCATTAAAATTAAACATAATGGCCCTAAAATCTAAATTGTCAACATTTTAAGTTTCAGATAGATATATATCATCGAAAAAAAAATGTAATTGCACAAAAATGTTATATCTACTCATAATAGATTAAAAAGCAAAATAAACAGATTTCTTGTAAGAAACAGAATCTAGAATAGCCTAGATGTCCTCTTTCAAACCAAATAATTGGATTGAATTTTATTGTGCAGATAAATAAACTTAATTTCTTTACACAATGCAAATGCATAATATGAACTTGTAAAGTAGTGTAGACCAAATTAATGCAATCTATACAGCAAGTGCAAAACCCAAAGCCAGGCAAGTACAGTGAGATGGGATTAGACTGGGCTTTAGCTTAGTATTTTACAGCGTTTGGAATAGGTTCATGAAGGTATAATATTGCTGTCCATATAGTCAGTATTACATGTGGTAATATGCAACCACCAGAGGGAAATCATGGGAAAAAATTGATGAGTTATACATCATCATCATCCATGCCATGTTGGCTGTTACAGTCTCAAAGAGGAGTTTTCCATCTAGCGCTTTTTTGGACGTCCCAGTGATCTTTTGCCTTGGGGTAGTAATGAAGCATGGCTTTTGGATTTCTATGAGACGGCATTCATTGAAGATGGGCTTTCCAGTTGTTCTGGTAGTTTTGTATATGGTGAAGAATGGGTTCTACATCCAACTCTTCCATAATTTCCTCATTTCTTTTGTACAGCCTGCTGTATGGCGCATAAATTGCATCTCATTTGCTGTTATTCATGATGAGCTATACACAGAAGTAAAATATAAAGGCCACAAGGAAGCAGTGGTGAAATTCAGACTGATATCAGGACACGACTGCCTGGTTCACCATCTCCACAGAACACATGTTTTCCAATCAGACTGATGTGTCATATGCAAAGACCCGGACCCAATTATGGACAGTCTGTCCAGCTTTAAATCCAACTGCACAACACTCTAAGGACCTTGTTCACTTGTACTGGAAAGCCAGAGAGAAAATGACTTATGCATCAGATCTCACCATTAGAAAACAACAACATGTGGTAATGATAAAATATTTGTTTTTTTTCAGGCGAGGTCTGTACATAAGTGACATCCCATTGCATGATGCTACACGGGATCTGGTGCTTATGTCTGAACAGTTTGAAGCAGATTACAAACTCACTCGCAACTTAGAACTTCTCACTGATAAACTTCAACAGACATATCGGGAGCTCGAAGGAGAAAAACAAAAAACTGACAGGTACTCTCTCACCATGAGACCTAGCATACAGGTTACATTTTTCACACTTGCCACTGTCTTTTAAAACAGTTCCCTCTTTGATTCAAATAAAATATAAATTTGGTATTTATAATTAATTGAATAAAATGTTTTTTTATATCTCACCTCATAAAATTCCATGTTTCACGATACTAGTTACAAAAGTCATTTCACCTTCATCTTCAGTCAAACACCAACTGTTGAAATTTTTCCGTTAACATCTTTCTAACTGCCATCTGAAGATCCTAACGAGCAAAATTTTATATCCAATTTCATAAAATTGGCACCAGATGGCAGTTTAAAAGATGATGTTACTGCCAACATTTCAACAGTTTCAGTTTGACTGAAGATGAATGTAAAAATTACCTTTGAAACCGGTATCATGAAAAAATGGAATTTTATGAGATATAAAAATGTTTTCTCCAACCCATTTACAAATTGAAAATACCTCATACTGTTCCTTCTGACTTAAATTTTGATTAAATAAATGTTGTAGTTGCAAACACATAAATTGATGGAAAACTTTTGATAAACTGAGTTCAAATTTTGTTTATTGACATATTTTAAAGAGAAAAATTGTTAACATAACTAGAGAGAGAAAAATTGCACTAGAATTTGGATTAACAAGGGAACTGTCAATCATTGCATGCCAAAACCTACCTTTAAATTTCTCCCAGAGAAGCATTGAGATGTACAAAGTCCTTGTCCAGAAATGTATCTGCCACTTTTAACTGCAAGGCACAGAAATTAAAACCAGATTCCAGCAATGTCAACCCACATTATGGACAAGATGGACTCCCTGCTTGAGTAAGAGCAGAATGGAATGAGGCACAACACAACACAGACAAAAGCTAGTGAGGGTTATCCTGTTCACCAAGTCAGGATTTGTATTACTTCCTTGTAATTTAAATAAGAGATTTGGCGCTGGATTTTAGTGTCTTGCAGTTAAAAGCAACAGACAATTTTTTGGACATGGCCTTATTACAACACAATGCTTCTCTAGGAGATATTTTAAGATAAGTTTCGGCATGCAATGGTTGGCAGTTCCCTTGTAAGGTCACCAGCTTTACATGTTGGCACTCTACCATTAAGCTACTCAAGCACAGTAATGCACAAGCCCAAATTTCTCTCTCTTCTAATATCTTATTCCCCATAAATTGCACAAGATTTTCATAAAATACTTCAACCGCTTGAAAACATTGCTAACAATAGCCATTAAACACCAATCTGGAAGCATTAATTTTACTTAAATAAATAATATCTCATAATGATATTTTTATTATTAATTTAACACTTCTCATTGAAGGATAAACTATATTTGAAGAGAAACATTTTTGCCTGACCGAGACTCGAACCCAGGACCTTTGGCTTTCCGGGCCAAATGCTCTACCAACTGAGCTACCGAGGCGAGTTGCGATCTAGACACAAATTTTTCTCGTATATACGTTGTGATTCCCTCATGCCAAATGCTTTGAAACCTTCGTTTCTATCTTTGCAAATGGCGGCATTTTAGTTAAGTAATTTATTGGGAATTTAACACTACTTTATAAAGCCAGTGGGGCTTCTATTGATATTTTTGTTATTAATTTAACATTTCTCATTGAAGGATAAATTATATTTGAAGAGAAAATTTAGGCAAAAATTTTTCTCTTCGAATATAATAATACCTCATAATGTTAATTCCTAAGAAAAGTTAATTGTAAGATGACTCAATTGTAAAAAAGGAAAACTATATTTAAAATGGCCAACTCAAAAATAACCTCATAAACAAATTTTAACAAACGTTTGTTTGGTCGAAATAAATAAATTAAAGGTTCAATAATTTATGTGAAAAGAAGAATATGAGGTGAGGTGATAAAATTTTACTTAAATAAATAATACTTCATAGTGTTAATTTCTAAAAAAGTTATCAATTTCCATATTAATTTCACAGCTAGTGCACATAATAAAATCCCTTGACAAAGTTGAAAACCACTCCCATAAAAATCTTGTGAACTTGGAGAGTAATAGAGTATGCCTACAGTGCACAAACCTTAAGATCTGAGTCCAAATCTTGGGTCAGGTGCATTATTTCTCTAGTTACGTTAACTATACTAAACAGATGATAAATCTGGAAACATTGATTCCCTACAATACTCTATTAAATTTTATAGACCTTAATATCATTGAAATTATAAAGGATATCATTAGTTATAGAAAATTCTTGGTTTTAAGAAGTAAAAGTATATTATTTGAAGAGAAAAATATAATATTCGTGAATTGGAATTTGAACCTGATGTCTCTGAGTTGAAAACTTAGACAGACGTCTCTGACATCAAGTTCAAATCCTGATTCAGGTGTATATTTTTCTCTTCAAATAAAATTTGACATTTGGTGAGAAGTGTTATCTTTAATATCTAAGATCTTAAACTGAAGTATTTTACACTTCCATTTATTTAACCCTTTGACTTCCATATATTCCTTTCCCTCAGCTACATGGTAACTATGTATTTTTTAACAATCCCTTACATTTATATACATCTTTGGTAATTTCCAGGCATGGTATACTAAAATATATTACTTCCAATATCACCAGCTACTGCTAGACATAGCATTCGAAGGGTTAATAACAAATCTACACTTTAATATCTTATAGTCTTAAATCTCTTAACTAACTTACCATAAATATATTGTTATGACATGATTCTAGGTTATTGTATTCAGTGCTGCCAATCAGTGTTGCAAATGAACTACGACATAAGCGACCAGTTCCTGCCAAACGCTATGATTGTGTGACTCTGTTATTCTCTGGAATTGTCGGTTTCACCAAATATTGTGCGACAAATACTGATTCAAAAGGAGCTATGAAAATTGTACACATGCTCAATCAGCTATATACAGCATTTGATGTTCTCACAGATCCTAAGAAGAACCCTAATGTATATAAGGTTAGTGAACAAAATTACAGTATTAATTTATGACCAAAAGAAATTTGAGGATAACCAGTATTACTATTACTGGTACTGATGTGAGTTCTCCTCTCAACATTACAGCATTGAAGCTAAGTTAATGCAACTTCTAAATTAATTAAGTGTAATGAACAGTTACAACCTTCCGGATTGTCCAGCAAAAATTAGTTTTCTTCTTGGACCATCTTCTTGCCAATTACACTGAGCAACAAAAAAGAAACTTTTTTTTTTGTCTCGGAAAGAAAAATATGTGATTCTGATATATTTTTTCTCCTGAAATCAAATATGATATTGGTTTTTCTCCATCATGCAAGGTTTCAGCATTTATAATTTAAAACACTTTAATATTTTCTACACTCGTAACTACACAACATTTGGACTCACCTAGAAGGTAAGAAATGACGATTTTCTGCTATATTTTGCCTGTGGAGCACCCCTCTTCATGGTCCAACAATAATTGGCCAGCATATTAGGATTCCATTTGCCTTGATATCTCATTTCCATAGCTGAAATCTCCTGATGAGTGTTCCCCGTGCTCATCACTCACTGCGCCAAGATTTTCCAGGAAGAAATCTAGGTTTATTAAAAAAATAATTATTTAAATCCATTAATTGAAATTGAAATAAAAAAAAATTGTGGGTGATGGAGAAATTCCGAATACATATTTGCAAACACGATAAAAAACTGCATTAAGTACAACTATTGGAACTCATGAGACAAAAATCATGTTGACCAGTGTTATTGGACTTCTACTGGTTCATTAAAACCTCATTCCATTGCTGTTTAGGTCATTTCCTAGAATGATAATGTAGAACTGTCCACCACTGTGGTCTCAAGGTATTGTGCTGCTGTGTCACGGAGCAGGCCCAAGTTCATTCCTCAGTCGGGACGAGTTTCCTGACTGAGGACTTTTTTGGGGTTTATCTTCATCTGTAAGACAAGTGTCAGGAAATTTTATGGCCCAAACGGTCCATGAACATCATCTGGCCATCATTATCATTACTATCATACTTAAACAACTTTTATAAGATTCATGATGTGTTCCGTTGAGGTTTATTCAAAATTAATATAAAATTATAGAATATTCACCTGAAAGGTCCGTCTCCTCAACTTAATTATCATTTAACTGTAGCGCTTTCGGGACTTGTCCCATCATCGGCAGGAATCCTGCCGATGATGGGACAAGTCCCGAAAGCGCTACAGTTAAATGATAATTAAGTTGAGGAGACGGACCTTTCAGGTGAATATTCTATAATTTTATATTAACTATCATACTTGCCGGACTTCAATTAAGATCCTGGTACATCATTACAATCATCATCACCTTCCATATATCATCGGGCCAGCATAACCCTGCCTTCTAGGTTCACAAGCTCAGAAGTGGGTTACAAGAAAATCAATTCCAGAAGAGAATACTACAAATGTTATAATGACAACTTGGTGGCGTTGATAAAAATAACAATGTAGAATTTTTTATGAAGACTCTGAAATAAAATATGGACTGACTTGATAATTCTTATGGTGCAAATATCATACCAGAATATTTCTCTCATATAATATTAATGTTCTATTGTGAGGAATTCGACAAACCATGCAGATGGGCTACAGTCTCATTTTAAAAGCTCATTTGGTTTCTTAGTATTAATAAAGTAAAGTATTCCCACTACAAGTCTGAGGAGATCCTTGGGGTGGGAGAAGGTTAAGACTCCCAACTTCCTAAACAATCAGCACCAGATGTCACTCAGGTTTTTCACCCCTGCATGATGGCAATCTTTATCCCCAGAAGAAGCATCTGCTATTCATTTCCATTAGAGGCTGAGTTGACCTGAGGGTCATGGTGCCACCAGAAGGTTTAGGCCAATTTAAAACTCCTGACCCCATCGGGACTCAAACCTCCATCCTTCCAGCTTTTACCATGTCGCCTTAACCAACTAGAACCATGGTGAGCTCCCTCCTGAACAGAAATGGCTGAGATTAATGGCTGCTTGCTGACCACAGGTCCAGGATTTTGGATCCTGGTGCTAACTTTTTTTTAATTCATTATAATAAATGGGAATTACAGTATATAGAGAAAGATTTGCGTTTAGATCGGTACATGCTCAGGTAGCTCAGTTGGTAGAGCACTTGGTCTAGAGAACCAAGGGTCCCGGGTTCAAGTCCCGGTCTGAGCATATAATTTTTCTCTTCAAATATAAATTATGTTTAACATAATTCTATTTACTATAAAATTAATAAATATTTTATTTGCTATTAAGAATAGATCTTTTTTCATATTTTCACAAGCATTTTAGGTTACAAAAATCAAAATAAAGTTATTTTTAGAAGCTACCAAAATTAACTTGTTAATACTAGCGCATTGAAGTAAGTAATAAGCTTATGTAACACATTGTATCTAGAAGTCATTAAATAAAGAGGCTCATATTGAACTATTTTAGGAATAAATCACTATGAGGTTTAATTTATGATTAAATTAAAATGTTTCATACCTCTCCTCATATCCAGTCTTCTAATAGATCTTGATTTCAAAGCATTCGCAGCTTCATCTTCAGTACTTTCTTGTTGACTGATGTTATGCTGATCAGAAGAACTACTTCTTCTTAAGGCTCATCTTTATTTCAGTAACTATACACGATTTTTCCATTTGCTTAGATGTGGTTATCTGTGTGGTCCTGAGGAGTTGAGATTTGTCTTTGCTACCAAATATCTAAGTTCAAGTCTTCTGTATACTGCTTTTATTAATGCAATATGCACATTTTGATTATATTAACCAGTTCATATAATTTTTCCATTTGGAATTTGCTTCTTTAGCTCACAATCAGAATAGTACATTTTCTGAAAGGAACAACTACTTAGAGAATGAGGAGTCATAAACATATAACTGAATATTTACAATGTAACTGCAGATTTCCTTGATAAAACTCTACATTCTAGTAGCACTAGTCAACATAAATCACAATCTACATGTGTCTGCCATAATTCCAGGTCAGAGATGGGATGAGATGCAGCTCCTTTTATTGAAGATCTGAGACACATGAGAATGCTGGCTGACCACAGTCATTACAGAGACTGATAAAATTAAATGGAACAAAATGGATGATACGAGTATGGAGAAGTGATGAAATTAAATTTTTGGAGGGGAAAAATGAGAGAAACTTCAAGAAACTGAAATAGTTGATTTTTTATGGTGGTGGTAATAAATTTTGTTATTTAATCCCATTTGATATCAACATTAACCCTTAAATTGACAATATAACATAAAATGCACTGATTTAATTTATTTAATAAAACAATTGAAAAACAAATGAGTAGAAATTTCTTAAATTTGTGTCTAATATTATACAATATATAAAATGCCCAGATGGTAGACCAAAAATGAGGTGGAGAATAACATTAACCATGATTTGAGAGAATAGATTATACCGGGGATATATTATACCAATTAAACTATGTAAACATCTTCCATTCCTTAAGTATCATGAGCTGATTAGATCAGCTCTGATGTTTCTGTCCATTACCTGCTGGACAATATACTTAAACTACTCATAAAGCCGATTACATCGGCAGATATGATTTAAATCTCTGACACAAGAGATTTTACCATTGGCATGCAGAGGGTTAAACACCAGATTTAAATGTATTCTCCAGGCTTCTTTATTGCTCCATTCTCTTTCTCTTTCCTCTATTCTTCTTTCTCTCATTGTTGTTTTTATACCCAGGATCCAACAGCATTTGGTTTCCCACTCTTCAAGCTCTTGGTTGGCAGCCATTCCAACACTTCCTTTGGTTGTCATTCTTCAGCCATTTTTTCACATTTTCAATTAAATATAGTTGAGTTTAATGTTTGTTATGTGACACAGGTTGAGACAGTGGGAGACAAGTATATGGCTGTGAGTGGACTGCCAGAGCCCTGTCAGACTCATGCTCGCTGTATGGCCAGACTCGCTCTTGATATGATGGATTTGGTGCAGGAAGTTCAAGTAGACGGAGAACCAGTAGTAAGTCCATATTTTAAATTATCAGTTCCAATGTAAAGAATATATATATATTGGTAAAATACTCTAAACTCTAAACTTGGACAGTTAATGACAAATGAGGGAAATTTTGATGAAGTGGCTGAATTCAAATATTTAGGAACAATAATTACAAACAGGAATAAACTCAATTCTGGAAATGCGTGTTATTATGCATTTAACAGATTCTTGTTATTCCAACTTCTCTTACAAAACATAAAAATGAAAGTATATAAAAGAGTTGTTATTCTTCCAGTTATATTATGATTGCTAAACATGGATTCTTACTTAAAGGAGGAGAAAAGATTACGTGTATTTGAAAATAAAGTTTTCAGGAAAATATTTGGGCCAAAGAGAGATGGACACACAGGAATGGAGTAGATTACATTACAATGAACTACAGTGTTGCTCAGAAAGAATGAGCGCTTGAAATATTCAAAGTCTCACGTCTTCCATGCTATGCTTGCGAAGCTTTGTTTACATGACTACACAATATTTATATGCTATCTACTCTTAAAGTGATCCTCGTCAAAACAAAACCATGTTGACCTGCTCGCTTATCATTGGTTACTGACACTGATGTACAATGTAGAAGCAATAAGTACTTGGAAAAGTAGTTCCCTTCATTAAATTACAAATATGTCCTCTGAATATGCTTGTTATTCTTCTTGAATGAAAATAATAATATTCAAAACAGAAAATATTCTAAAATATATCTAAACAATAATTACAACTTAAAATAGTTTATTACATATGGATGATGCATTTGACTCATGCTTCAGTCGATTCTGTTGTGACAACGTGGCTGAAAGTGTCGAGTCTTCTGTTGCCATGTCGCAATCTTAATTTGTAAAACACAAATCTGGCAAACCTTTGAATAGTGGTCAAAAAACAGTTATTTTAAATGTATTTTCACAATTTTAGTGAAAAGTATCCACAACTTCCAGTAAAAGATATAGTGAATTTAACATCTGAGTTTACCGGTGTGTTGTCATGTACAAGTATTAATAGTGCTCGGAAAGAAAGAAACAAAAAACAACACATGATAATGTTGTATCTCCCTGTAAAAAAAGGAAATGTGTGCAATATGCTTTTGATAAGTGAGATGAATTTGTCACAACTGCAATTTGAGTAATAGAGCATACTTTATTTTTCAAAAATGATAAACTAATAGCTCTAGAAATGGATTATTTATGCAGAAGTGCCAGAAAGTCAAAATTAGAATATGTCACAAATAAGGAAATTAGAAATATAATGGAAGCAGAAGAAAACAGAATTGAAAGAATTGAGGAGAAGGAATTAAAGTGGTTAGGACATGTTTTAAGAATGGAAGATGAGCAATGGCCAAAGCAACTATATCAATGGCATCTGACCAGGAGGAGGAAGAGAGGGAGACCAAAGTTAACATGGAAGGAAAACATGAAGACATTAATGCAAGCAAGAGGGCTAAGAATTGAAGATGTCCAAGATCGTAGGCTTTGGAGGTTTGGCACGGGAAGATGGCAGCAGCTGTAAAAACCTGAAGATAGAGATAGAAAAAATGAATTATATATCACATGTCTTATATGTCCACCACTGTGGTCTCAAGATAGCATGCTGCCTTGTCATGCAGCGGGCCTGGGTTTGATCCCCGGTCAGGGCAGTTTTTCTGAGTGAGGTTTTTATCGGGGTTTTTCCTCACCTGTAAGACAAATGTCAGGAAAACTTAAGGCCTAAATGATCCCCGAAATCATATGGCCATCATCATCATTCCTATCATCATCATCATCCTTCACTGGTGTGGAAAGCAACGGGAAGCTACCACACCTACAATTCTCTAGTAAATCTGCAAGCGTAGCATGAAAGTACTATGATTGCAGTGATGGACCTGCCCTCGGGCAGAATTACTATGGATGGATGGATGGATGGATGGATGGATGTCTTGTATACTTCACATGTGCTTCTGTCAATATGACAGTAATTGTGGTGCGAATGGCAGAAGGATACAATTGGCATTTGTTTATGTTTGGATCACTCTAAGAGTGGATAAGGTATAAGTGCCAGTTACTTAAATTCACTTATTTGGATCAATAATCTGAAATATGGACTGGATAGTATATGCTGAGGCTCTGAAGGATGTAATAATTGTATGAATTGAACAGAGATATATATGAACTAATATTAAAATTCTTGCAAGTAATTTGTATATCAATAAGAATATTAGAATACAGGCTGAGTTATCAAAGTTATGATAACATAGATGTTTAAGGGTCTACTCAAATTACTTCCAATCACTAGTGAGCTGATTCACCGTGAGCAATTGCTGAGAACGAATTAACGGCCGACTTATCGGTCATGCACGAGAGTCGACGTTTTCGTAATATTGGCAACGAATTACCCAGAATTCTCAGCGATAAAACCACTTCCGTTATTTTCGTCTGCTATAGAGGAATGCATTTATGCTTACATCCCGCAAATAATACCGTATACAAACACGTCTGCGACATGCAATATTACGCCGATTCTCCTGTTCTTCCAGTTGAATTCTTTGGTAGACTCTATCAAATTCCTCTTCTCCGTGTATACCGAAAACATGATCGAAGTCTTCAAGGTCCGACATCTTGGATAAATGTTGGATAAAGCAGCAAAGTACATCGATTACCATCGGTTCCCTTTGGGATTTTAATTTGAGTTGCTCATTTAAGCTACCTCCACAGGTAGCTTACAAATTTAACCAATTATTATCGCATGAACAGATTTCTGAGTAAGCAAAATCGTATTAGCATACAACTTGCTCAGCAGAGAAGGCATTTTACTGTCTAATGCGTCCAAACATGCGACCCTAAGTCAAGAATGATGATAGGTTCTAAATTACCTCAGTCTCAGTTTGAATTCCAAGCAGTACTTTTTTTAAAAATAGATTTCTCAACATAGATCTATAAAATTATAATAAGTTTTTATCCTGCAAAATGCTATTCATCTACACATTATAGTTATCATAATGAATATAAAACAGCACACATTAAATTGAAAAATTCACTATCAGACAATGGTTGGTTTGTCCACATGTAGAGAAATGTTAGAACTGTGGCCTATAATGCTATTCCTATATGTAATTTGGTAGGCCTATGACATCTTGAGCAATTTAACATGTGTGAATAAATTGTAGAATCCTGCATATGTTCAGTTTTAAATATAACATAATTGCATAATAAAGAATGCAGAAAAATTAATATTCCACATTCTGTTTTCGTAAGTAGTATTACAGACACATTCTCCGTAATAATGTGGGACATCTCTTAGAATGTTTATAAATAAACATAATTTAGGGCCGCATGCAAATACATTAGTCTCTACTCAAATTACTTCCAATCACTGGTGAGCTGACTCACCAAGAGCAATTGCTGAGATCGAACGACTTACCGGTCATGCATGAAAGTTGACATTTTCATAATATTGGCAACGAATTACCCAGAATTCTCAGCGATAAAACCACTTTTGTTATTTTCGTCTGCTATAGAGGAATGCATTTACGCTTGCATCCCACAAATAATACCGTATACGACGTCTGCATCGCGCAATATTACGCTGATTCTCCTGTTCTTCCAGTTGAATTCTTTGATAGACTCTATCAAATTCCTCTTCTCCGCATATACTGAAAACATGATCGAAGTCTTCAAGGTCCGACATCTTGGATAAAGCTGCAAAGGTTTCAAACTACATCGGTTCCCTTCGGGATTTTCACGATAAGTTTCTATCTTGAGCTATGATCTTAAGGTACCTCGTTAGGTAGCTTACAATTATTATCGCATGAATAGATTTCTGAGTAAGCAAAATGTATTTGGATAAAACTTTCTCAGCAGAGAATGCCTTTTACTGTCTAATGCGTTCAAACATTCGACCCTTAGACTTCATCCCCTGTGCTGTCTATTTTCATCATAATCTCTGAAATGACAGACAGCAAGATATACATTTTGCAGTTCATAACACTCACTTGTACTTGCCTTTCCACTTCATTGAATTCCCATTAGGCTAAATAATAATAAGAAGTAGATTTTCTACCCATATCTGAAATTTTCTTTCGGCCTCACTGTAAACCTGTTATGCGAAATATAATTTCATTTAACAAATATTTGGCGTTTGACATCTGTCTTACAACCAGTGCACTGTAAAATCTTAAATTAGTTTAAGCTCTGAGACAGATTGTGTACGTATCTTTCACAGATAGCATTCTGAATTTCTAGAATAAAGACAGCTAAATCGTATGTATCATTGTCATAAATGAAAAAGTGGACATGATTAAAGATAAAAAAAACAAACTCTCAGTACACGAAATAATGACTTAATTTAAATGTGGAAGAGAAAAAGAAAAAGGAAATGAAAAAACAACAAAGTAGTGTGGGAGTGTTTTATAAGTGCACGATCAAAAAATCTTCAATTTCTGGATCGATGCGATGCTCCAAAGTCAAGCTCTAGCTGTTGCTATATCCTTAGGGAATAACAATTTCAAGGCATCTTCAGGTTGGTTGTGGACAGTTTTAAAAGACAACACAATGTAGTATGGAATGAAATTTGCAGGGAATCAAAAGATGTGCACAAAAGTGTACTTAGTGAGTGGAAACCAAAACTGCATACTTTAATATCAGTATATGCACCTGAGAGACATTTTTAACGCTGACAAAACAGACTGTTTTATTGTGCATTATTGTTGAAATCGCTTGAACATACTATACTTCACTTTTCAATAGCAGCGGAACTACAATTAATCCAAGGTACGTAAAAAGACATATACGATACTCTACAATCTAAGATTGGTTAATACATTTTTGTTTTTTTTTATAATGCGGAATTTTGTCTAAAGTGGAAAAAAAAAATGGTCCCATGCGATTCTGCTTTGAACAAGTTTTACTCTATATGATTTAAACCAGCTTGCAGAAGAAAATGGAGTTTTCTCAAAATGTGACATAAAGGACATGGCCCAATTTAATACTCAAGGACTTATATATGAGGAACTAATGAATGAGTGCTCATGTTCTAAGAGAAGTTGTGAAAAAGATAAATCAAGCTAAGTATTTTATTATTAGTGTTGACTCTACATCTGACATGTCGCATGTAGACAGTTAACAATCGTAATGCATTATTACAGTACTTCATTTTAACATTATCTTGACTTCTTATCAAATGTGAGACAAGTCAGAAGATTAATTTGTCCTTCAGGTATGAGTGATAAATTTAAAATATAAACATTGAAAATCATAAGATATTGTGAAGGCAATTTTGAATATTTTGAAAAAGTGCTACATATTTTTTATTAATTTTTAAAGTAAGTGATACTTTGAGGTTTATTTTAATTAATAAATTGAGTTAGATTTTACGACTCACCTCATATTTGTAGATTTATTGAAGACTAGTTTCAATACTCTATGTATCATTCTCAATTCTATCTAGCTGTAGAATTGGTGGTTGGTGATCCTGTAGGTTGCTTCGTGCTCCCTCTGTTGGCTGACTGATTAACTTCCAAATTAAATCTTTTTCTCCGGGAATTTCATAATTCATAATTTTCCTTTTAGTTTTCTGGATATGAATTTTCTCCCAAACTGTGAGTTCCTTAGATTTATCTAACTGTTTCAATAATTTGGCCACTTAGATAAGAAGTAGACATGCCTGAATATTGTAACCTTGTTGAAATAATTTGACATTGAAGGCTAAATATTCTTGTGTCAAATTGACTCTAATGATGAAATGTGGATTAGAGAGAATAAGCTGGAGTTGAAATCACAGTTCAACAAGTGGAGAGCTACAGGTTTCAGTGACCAAAAAACAATATTGATGAATTCAATCAAAATTCACACAAATGATGAGATCTTTGATTTTGATTACAAAACTAGTCAAAACAACAAATATAATCTCATGTGATAGAAGTGCCAATGAAGTGTATTATTGTGATTTCATGCAAAAACTTTGCAGAAAAGTGCACAAGAACTAACCTCAGTTGCTCAAGGCTTGGCCATTCATTCTCCATAGCAATGATCATGAAGTTGTAATAAAAAAAACTCCATAATTTTGAATGGGAAGTGTGCTGCCTGGACATTACACACGGACATAGCCTATCAACAGAATATGTTAAACTCTGGATCACATATATCGATGGCCAGCGATCAAAACCTCATAACTCCATTCAAGAATAAAATCTGGATTTTTGTATTATTCAATACGCAAAGGCATCATCTTCATGCTGTTAAAATCTTGTAACTCCAAGATTATTTTTCTGCCATCTATTAACAATTACAAAAACTATGCATTTTCTCAGCTATTAGCCTCAGACCCAAAATCTTGCATCTTCAGTGGGGAGGAATAGTGAGATTTTGTCTATTCTAATCTCAGATTCAAAAACTTGCATCTTCTGCATAACACTTTTCAGAAACTAATTTTAAAATATAATTAATTTTGACTTAAAAATCTAGCAGTCTTTCTCCTAAAATGTTTTCAATTATGGAGTTCTGAAGTTTTGATTGCCAGTCGACAATATACTTTTTTGATCATACAAGGACATAAAGGGCCTCGCTGGATGAGTAATGACAAAGCCAGTGTCACCTCTGAAACAGCATGAACTTTTAAGACAATTATATATTACAGCATTTAGCATGTTATATTTTAATTTTTTTTCAGAAAATTACAATTGGAATACATTCCGGAGAAGTGGTGACAGGGGTTATTGGACACAGAATGCCAAGATATTGTCTATTTGGTAACACTGTAAACCTCACAAGCAGAACAGAGACAACAGGCGAACCTGGTCGTATTAATGTATCTGAAGATGCGTACAGGTATGTTATATTGCCTTCCTTCTTTTTATTTCAGTTATTCTTTTTATTCCATAATATCACAATATTTTAGATTACATCATTTGTACTTTCTTTGTATGTATACCAGTAGGCCATACATCTAGTTTTATCCATATCTTGTTCAAATTCATGGATTAACATCAACCTCTCATTTTGTCCTCTACTTTGTAGGGAATCAATGTTAAATATGTCTCCATTTGTCCCTCTCATTTCATACTTTGTTTTATAATATTTACTGCCATCAGAAACCAGATATTGATAAATATTTTTTTTACTTTCAAATCTTCTTGATTTGTGTATTGTTTTGTGTGCATGCCCTTAATCTTCAAATATAATATTCCTCTTGATAATGTCTGTTTCCATTCTTTGAATATAATTGAATGATTTAATTTTGTCCACATACCACTTATGACATCTGTAGGCAAGTTACCATAACTAAATTAGCTTGGTCTAGAAACTCCTAAAAAAGCAGGGGCTGTGGATAGACTCAAAGGGCTGTAAAACCAATAAGTAAGTAATTTCATTCTTATATATTCAGGATGTTTTTGGTGATGATAATTGTTACATATATCATAATTAAAATCTCAATTATTAAACAAAATTAAAAAAAAAAAAAACTTCAAAACCTTTAAATAGCAAAGTTATCATTATCAAGATTGAATAAATGTATCTTAAAATTTTTGTTTGGTGATAGAGATTTTATTAATAATAATTTCATTTTTATTTAATCACTTTGTATTCCAACAATTTATGTTTATCCAAAAGTCATTATCATCCTAATTTCTCATGTTCCAAGTAATGAGATCAAGTTTTAGATGTCATATCTTCTCATTGGTTACTTCCATCCCCTCCTTTCCATGTCTTGCTTCACATATATAGTCCTTTAGTCTTCTACTTGGTTTTTCCATCCTAAAATAAAATCCATCGATCCTGGCCGGGTTTGAACCTGTGCCCCTCAGAACTAGAGACAAGGAGGATAACCAGTAGCCCACTGCTGCCGATAAATAAAATTAATACTTCTAAATATTTTTAATGATTTACAATTTTTTTTGCATGGCGCAACAGCCTACCAGTCACCGTTTATTTGCAATTTTTTAAGAAATAACATTTTTGCTGTAGCGAATTGGAAATGCCGTTGATCTGATGGCTTAATTTTTTACTTAACAATCTTCTTCCAGTCAAAACAAAATAGTATTCCTCTAAATTCTTTACAGTTACAAATTTGGAGATGATTTCTCTCTATTTTCTGGACTTACTATTATATGTTTCTTTCATATGACCTTCTCTATTCATCCAAAGACATGGTCAGGTGTATAAAAGAATGTTCTACTAGGTACCAAAAAAGTTATATCAATCTGTGTAACTGAAGAATTGGTATGATAAAGCCAATGCACCAACATTCCCATCATTGTTATATTCTTATTTTGTATGGGACATCCGTCCGCGAATTATTCAATACAGGTTACTTCTCCAAAATCAGTTTTCTCAATTTATCATCTACCATGTATGATTGATATTTCATTAGATTGTTTCATTCATTCATTTCAATCCATGTGTAAACGGTCACTGATTGTTCAGTCTGTATAACAGTGAAGTGTCCCTCACAAACAGTAAAATAAAATTATAAAAAAATAATTGCTTTGAATAATGTGCTGGTTGATCGGGTAAACAGGGAAAAATCATATTCTTTTGATAGTCAAAACTCAATGTCATAGCATTTTCTTCTGGTTCCTTAAAGATTCCTTAGAATGATTTGCCTTCGACTTATAAAATCTTAGCTGACTAATCAAGTTTTCCTTTAAGGACTATAAGGAGTGATTAATATTAATTCCTTCAGACTAATGCATTCAGAACAAGCATAAGTTGATGGACTTCTAAAGCTGATGTCAAAGTCTTGGACAAATATGTGACGAAAATATTCATACTTTACCTTCAGATTAACATTTTCTTCACAATAACCTTTCCATAATTTACATATACTACAGTCACTTTCCATTTATATTGCCTAATGTTTTACTTCTGACATAGTGAGAAGTTATATTTAAATATAGAGAAAATAAACAGCTGTAGATTATCACAAAGGAAGCAGTTTTGAAACCGGAGTCATTACTAGCCACCATTTGAAAGGAATTAGTTTTGAAACCAATTCTTAAACTTGGAATGAAATAACTTTGCAACAGTATATAAAAAGGAATGAAATAGTTTTGAAACAGCACCTAATTTATAAACAGTAAGAAGACAAGGATGAAATTAATTTTGCTGCAACAATGGATTATTATGATTAGAGCCTGAATTTGTGTGCAAAATGCATGTTTTGTTTTATGCATTAATAAGTATGCGGAAATGATTTACATGTTAAATGGTCCCTTCACAGACAATTTGGGTGGTATTTGATAATGTATAGAAATTCATATTCCAAGGGAAAGTGCTTATTTTACATTTAATGCATAAATGCATATTTTACTCCTAAATGTGGTATTAAATTATAATTTTCCCTTCAACTAATTACTAGTAGTGAATAAATTATTAATTAATAAAGTCTCTGCAGACCATTGGATATAAGCCTAATGCGTATATTTACGTGTATATTCACCCATGGACCTTGAGAAATAATATTACGGTATTGCTAAAATTGCATTTGATAAGTTTAGTGAAGTATTGAATAAAAATCCTGTCTACAATAGAATTTGTCAAATTAGCGAAATGCTCTGTGGTGATAGTGAAAAAAACTATAACCGAAGAGGAATTCACTGAAGAAGAACTGTGGTGATTTTCACATGCACCTGTGACATGTGATGTAGAAAGGGCATTTTCATTTATAAACCCTTCTTCACTGACAGACAGCTTCACTCGAGAAAATTTAATGAAAACCTTCCTTATCTCCTGTAAAAGTCAGGAATAAGCTAAGATTACCCACAAAGCAAATAATTTATTTGATTTTATTACAATCTGTTTTTGCATATTTAGGGTGCATGTTTTCTACGTTTTCATGCATATTTAGTACTTTATTTTGCATACAAATCCGGTCTCTAATGATGAGGGACTTCAAATGAAATGCAGCACCATCACTATCTCATTTGTTTTTTCAAGTGGAATGAATGAGTTTTAAAACTGGACTCCTGAAATAAGAGTTATTCAGAAAAACAGCCAAGTTTTATCTTTGTTAATTATTACTTACATCTACTTTGATGGAGTTAGCCTACCACCATTCCCAAACTGCCACTATGCAGGAGACAAGGGAATGTAAATAAGAAACTGACAAGTTTTGTTGAACATGCATTCAATTACTATATCCAAATCCTGGGAAGGTTTATTGTTAAATCCACAGCATTACATAGATACATACATATTGTTGAAACATAAAATGAGATGGCGTAAGAGTTCACTAGAGGAAAATATAGCTTTCTCTAAGATAAATTTCCTCCAACCATCATTAGCTTTACTATTTACAAAAAGATTAATAAAAAAATAATATATTATTTCATGCATCTATACGAAACAAGTATTCTATCCTGTTTTAAAAATCTATTATTTTCATTTAAATGTGAATGATGGATTTATTTGTGAGGTACTTGTACAAATATTTACAGATGGAGTATGTATCAGAAAAGTGATGGATATCCTGGAACTAAGTAATATGAAAATAAACTATTAGGGCCTATGTAGTGCAACTTTTAATGTGGAATATGTTAAATAATCCAGTTTTCCTTTCATATTTGCATCTGGATAATCAATGGTAAAGAAACAACTGCCTTTTATTGGTTAAAAAAGACAATAAAACTGTTCCAAATATATTTTAACCTCTCTCTCTTATGATTCCAAATAAAAGGCTCATAAATTCAACAAATAACACATTAGCTAAAAAAATCATAATGCTGAACAAATAACAGGAAATGAACAAATAAGAGAAAAATGGGAGAAATTATAACATACCAGGTTTAGTACAGTACCAAAATTTTCAAGAAAATCTGCAGTAACAACTTTCAGATTGCTTACACAACTAACTACTATATAGAATTGATATAGCTGCATCTCGTACTTGCCCTTTATGTAATCTTAATGAGGATGTAGATCAATATTATTTTTATTATCTCCCCATATTTCATAAATTTTTTAATCTTAAGAGAAGTGGAATTATTTCTAACTGTTTGATACCACCAATCATACTGTATTTAAATTTTAATATCAAAAGTTCATTGATTGTAAACAGATATTTAAAAAAATAAAAAGATATTTTAACCTTCACTTCCTAAATATTTTACTTACATGTTTTTTTCTTTTTAATTTGAGAGATTTGTAGAACATTTTATCAAGATTACAAAACTATATTACACTTAATTATAACAAAAAAATTATAAAATAATAAATTTAATATTGTACAATTTAAAGGCCACTATAAAGTTTATCCTCTTCATTACGCAGGGTGCATCGAGCTGGTGCTGCTGGTGGTAGAATTTGAGTAGAAATGTGGTTACAGAGAAATCATAAAACTAAACTTCGATAACACTAAATTAAACCTTCTTATTAGATGAACTATAAATGATTATTTATTGTGAACAAATTTTATAATAATTTAATCTTCTAAGAGATCCAAGTACTCCTTCAAACTGAATGGAATGTCCAGTTTTTGTATTCCATGTGGAAGTTGCCAGTTTTGTCTAAGAATGTCTCTGATTGAACATCTACATAAATGTTTGAGCTCAGGTGGAGTGAAACCAGTGCGTGAAGGTGGAATTATCCCTTCTTCAATCAGTTTGGAATGATAATACATTCTGTCCAGACCAAACACTGTGTCCACCAATACATATACTCTCCCATCATATGTGCTGCAGGGAAAAGTTGCCATGGTTGGTATAGCTCTCAGAAGAATTTTCAAACATTCAATGATACTTGTAGATAGATCTAAAGAACAATTTGCATTACACAGTGCATTAAGTTGTTTTAGTGGAGTTTCTATTGTAACCTCATCACGTTCATAGTTAATTTTAACATTTGCACCATATCGTAAAAGAAGTAATAGGAGATTCTTATTAGAAAATTGTACTGCGAGACGAATTGGCTGAGCTCTTCCATAAGACTCCAATGGAATATCAATGAACCTTGTCTTGCTCCCATCATGCATGTCATCATATATTCCAACTTTGCTTCAGTAGCATGCTCCAAGAAATATTTTATTGCATCCGTGTTTTCTTCAGCATTTTCAAAATCACTTTTCCAACCAGAAATCATGTATGTTACACGTGTACCAAAAATTGCACCAATAAAAAGTCGTTCAAATGTCCGTTCACAGTGATATATATTATTAAGTAGTTGAACAACTATTTGATTATCTTGAATTTTCCAGTCAAAGCAAAGTTTAGCTGCAACATAAATGATGTTATGATATTTACCCATGAGACATACGGATCCATTTGAGGCTTTAGAAGCATCGTGATATCTCAGGGCTGCCATTACTGCACATCGCGCTCCTCCACTTACATCACAATCTTCACCACGTGCACACCCCTCTATCACAGTACTGAGGTAACTCACTAATTCACGTCTTTTATAACGTGCCATCAAGCTGCTTCTCTCAAGTTTACAAAATATATTGTCAAAATAACAGTCTAAGATGGCATCCATAATAACTCAGATTACCTTGTCTTTACAGGCATGCAGTATTAATTTTGCAGTATAGAACTCAAAGTTATAATTAAAATAATTGTTTAAAGAATTTATATTTAATTTTGACTTGAAGTTCACATGGTAATGAAATTATATAATAATAGGTAAACAATATAACTGTATTGTAGCAGGAGATATTTCTGGTTAAGAAACTGTTTCAAAACTGATAAACATGCAGGAAACAGACACTAATTGAAGCCTTTTCAAATCTTCCCTACAGGAGGGGTGGAAGAATTAAACTAAACACATTATCTACTTCATATGGATTCCTTTGTTAATAGCACCTGGCTAAGTTCAGTAATAACTTACATTTAAAAAATTGAACAGAAAAAGAAAGAAGTAGTTAAAATTAATATCACTGATTCAAAAAGATAGTAGCTCAATTAATGGAAAAAACTTGCAATTAGATTTTGATCCTTTTAAATGCATGTATTAATGCAAAAGATTTATATTTATTTAGTTGCAAACAGATTTTCTCTTCCCTCTGCTTGTTTATATGATAATTTAGAAAATTGAAATATAAAAATATAAAACTAAATAATTGTTATAAAATATGCCTAAGTATTATTTATCAAGCAATAACATTTGAGACTTTTATTCTGGAGGTCTAGTCGATGCCAAGCAACCTAATTAAAGTTTTATTCCTGTCGATGTTTTTATTATTAATTTCATACATCTCAAAGATGGATAAATCATATTTGAAGAGAAAAATTGAGTGTATAATTTTTCTCTTCAAATGTGTTTTATTCCTGTATTTACTCAGTTGTCAAGTACTGGATTGAAATTTCATTACAATATTTAATCACAATCACAATTTCATAACATCATTAAAATTAAACTAGTAAACTTCAGAAAAATACATGACAAGCATAACAATAAAAACCCAGCCTACTGGATACAGCTAGGTATGACATGGATTGTACATGTTTAAAAAAATCTGTAAATAAGAATGAACAAAAATATTAATTATTTAAGAATAAAAATAAATGTGTTAAGATAATTATAACAAAGCCATGCAATTTAACCCACATATCTTCATATATAAAAATGTGTGTGAATCTGTCTGTCTGTCCTTTATGGACTCAAACATTACTTGACCAATTTCAATGGGGTTTTTACCATAATTTAGTGAATTTTTCTGGGACAGTTAACATATATACAATATATTACTGTATGTACTATAGTGCCAGAGCTAAATAAAAAAGTGTATCGATGCACTTAAGTGTAGCTTTTTTGGAAACTTAAATGGCTTATGCTGCCTGAATCATAACAAATACTTCAAATTAATGTATACAGAATTGAATATCTCAAAAAATACTGCAAAAAAAGTCCATGACAGCATATGTCTATCTTTTATGGATTACTCACAATAACCATTTTTATCTTTCAGCTCATTGATGCTAAGAAGATTGGGATAAGTAGATTCCCGGGTAGAGCCGGGTATTCAAATTACAAAGACTTTTGCAACAATACAATGTTAATTCTTATCATATTAAATATGTTAGTTTATACATAACCTTTCTAAATTATTTCCTCCATGTGAACAATGTCACAGGTCCCACTAGTGATAAAAAATGGAAATTGATAAGCATAAATGTACGTTTCAAAGAATTTAATGAAATTCAGTTAATGATACAATAATTTTATTTATGAAAATTACATATAGATGGATTAATGTAACAATGGAGTAAATCACGTTTCTTTTTTTTTTTATGTTGAGTTGTTTTTAACTCACCTCATACTTCTTAACTCCCTCACAGACTTGAGTTTTGTCTCAATGCTGTATCACATTCACAACTGAGTACAGCATTGAGAATGTCACAAATGCAGTGACGAAACTGGAGTCTGTGAGAGAGTTAAGAAGTATGAAGTGAGTCAAAAACAACTCAACATAAATTAAAATAACCTCATAGTGTTATTTCTTACCTACATAACTTAATCACATTTCTTTATTTTCCAAATATTAACATAATGTAGAAGATACTGTAATAAATTCAGGAATAAAAATGTTGTAATATTTAAATTAGGGGTGTTGCTTGAATCCAAATTTAATGTAGAGGCTTGAATTGAATTGAATTTTTAGACCTGCAATGGTTACAATTTACTTCTAATGAAAATAACTTATACCACTGCAACTTTAATCAATCATAAATGTTAATACAGTTAACTTGGCCAACCATCCTCATCTCTAGTTCTGAAGTTCAAATCCAGCTGGTTAACCCATTGAAGACACGTTTAAAGCGCCAGGTAAGTTCACTGGAAACCCATTTAAATCTCCCCAGCGCTACTCCGGCTGCATTGGATTTTAAATCAGAATACCCAGACCATGCATACTGCGTTCTATCACAAATGGATTTCAGATAGTTTGTTTACCCCTGTTTTTTCTTGTAGTATTTTGTACTTTTATGAATAGGAAAGGAATGTGACCTGCATACAACCCTCTTTCTTGCAATTTAACCGTTATCTATTGTTAGTTTGAAGGCTGTGAAAGTTGACTAATATTTCAAAAACCATCTTTTACTAACATTTCTCGGTCATTATATTTAAAGTAAACACAAATCATATGTTCTAACAGGAACGGTAAAAAATAACAAAATATATAATACTGCATATTATAAAAATAAATTAAACTAAACATATAAAAGCATAGGCCTATACATTATCAAATCATAGAAAGTTCTTGCTATATATCTTCTCAAATTATTGATAATGTAAAAAGCAATTTTTCTATAGCACTTTACAAATCTCATCATTACTGGAAAACAAAGCCACAACCTTGTCATGTCGATCTTCTCCTCCCATACCTTTATTGTATTCTAGAATACATTTAGCCTTTATGATTTTTTCTTCTTGTTCTCCGTCTTTATTCTTCCATAGCTTCTTACTGGTGTCAGTCATGTCGGCATTTTCGTGTTTGGATGATAATAAATAAATGTCTTTCCTACCTTTCCACTTCTATGCTAGAAGTCTCCAACTAGATGATGTTGTTAGCTCTCCTATTTTTTTTTTTTTCCAATTTGATGTTCACTAAATCCATAGGCATATTTCTTCTGTTAGATTTTACTGTCCCTAATATGTCTCTCGTCTACTCAGCTCTAAAAATAAATTAGGAGAACACAATTATAATGTGTAACCTTTCTCTACGAACGGGTTTGCTAATTCTAGGACTACACTCTCATTTGCTGTAAAATCTGCATTTTCATGTGCATCTTGTCCAGTGTTTATTTGAATCATATCCTGAAGAGTACAATTTCTAATATGTTATTCCAAATCGCGCCGTTTTATTCCGTTTAGAGTGTTTGAACTGAACGTGTTTCTAAAAAAGTTACATTTACAACCATGATATTCGAAAAAAAAAAACATTGAAACTACATATATATTTTACCGTAATAAATACCTAAAATATATTATTCTATAAATTATATCTATAATAAACTATACAATATACTAGGACTACTTAGGTATATGCTTTATATAAACCAGCAACAAATTTTGCAGATGGTGAACATAAATTTTTAATCAGTAAAGATAGAGCCAACTTCTTATAGTGTCGGGTTTTAACACAATAACGAGTGTAGGTCGTGCTTGAGCTGTTTGGACTTTCTACCTGCTCACGAGGGAGACTCGTTAAAAGTCTCCAATGGGTTAATGGAATTTCCTTTGAAAGAGAAGTAAAATTGTGGGTCCAATATCGAAGATTTATGGTACACAAAATAACTGAAATAAGAGGACTCTGAAGAAAATTTGTTGAGCCTTACACATCTAACTTTGAATTGTAATGCTAAAGACCTAATCTATTAGAGAGCATCATTACATAACAAATCCAACTACTGCTACTATCTGCCTATACACATACATCCCCACATGGGCCAAGGATGATCCCTTGTGAAAGTTATACTTAACCAAGCATAATTTAGATATGCTTATTTCCCTATAACTATCAGTATGTGACACCTCAAAAAGATATCTAGTCGGCAACTAAGATATTACTTGGATGGGAAGGGCCGATTAAATTTTGGTCAGTGATTTGAGATACTTTTATGACCAAAAAAAATCTTCAGATATACTTGCTAATCCTAGAAAGTGTTGATGGAAGAAAGTTAAGTTTACTATTTGGGACCCATGGCTTCAAGTCCCTCCCAGAGGACTTATCCCTCAAATTTTTCCAACCTAAAAAAAACCTTCTAACCCAGCGAGGTTTGAACCTGCAACCCTCAGAACTAGAAGAAAGGAACATAATCCTTAGATCACTGAGTCTGGTATCACTGCTACTAACTGACTCACTAGCACTATCGAACCCATAGGTTCATGGCTGCACAGTCTACCAACTGTCATTTTCCCTTTGGTTTTCCTACAAGAAGCTTCCATGCATGTCTTTCACTCCCCATTCATGCCACATCTCCTGCCCATTGCAGTCTAAGAGACTTAACTGTTATTATATCTAGCTTCCTATAAAGACCATGCAGTTCTCTGTTATGTAGTCTTCTCCATTCACCTGTCTATTCATCTCTCTTTGGTCCAAAAAATTTCCTGAGAACTTCATTCTCAAATACTAGTAATCTCCTTTCTCTCCAAAAGTAAGAGTCCATGTTTTGCATCCATATAATATATCTGGTAGAATAATAGTTTTATATATTTTCAGTTTAACATTTTTTGAAAGGAGTTAGGCTGTCAAGAGACCCTGTAATGTATAATAGTACAATTAAAAATAAAAATATTTGCAAAAAAGTTTTATAGTCACCTTATTTTAAGAAGCTATTTTTTAAACAAAATTAACAATTGTGACTGATCTTTACATTGAAGACATTGATGCAAATAGTGACAGGATAAATAAGTTTTCTATTTTTGCAACTGTATGTTCTAATGTGAAAATTATTTATTTCAGATATCTTTGTCGGCCAAGTAATGCAGATCCGCAATTCCATTTTGAATATCGAGGTCCTGTTACAATGAAAGGAAAATCTGAGCCAATGAATGTTTGGTTTCTCACCAGAGAAAAAGAGTATATTGTATGAAGACAAAGTGTTGTATAAATGTGGAGGATTAATGATATTTTTTGGTAATATTGAAAATATTATTTGTATATGATTGTCCTCAAGAATAGTATCATTACTCTATTTTAATGTTTAAAATATGTATAGGTCCTAAATTAATGGAACAACTTTATATAGATTTATTTTGTTATAATAGAAAAATATATAAGGTGACCAAGAATAAGAAAAAAACTGTAGGGCTAATACCAAAGATGAAATTTAAAGATAGACTTAGGCTGTATCAAGATTACTTAAATTGATTAATAATATTATTATAAAACATTGTCCAATGAATAAATATTCTTAGCAACTGCATATCATGCGAAAGTTATCAATATGATGAAACCAATCTGATCCCTAAAAAATTCAACATTTTTCTACCATTTGTTTATTTTTCACTTATGTTTAGTAATTTTGTAGTTTTTATATTTCATTAATTTCAGCCCCAGATTATACTCAAATTTACATTTTGAACTAAATTTAATTTAAAAATATATACCTCATCTCCTGAAATGAATTTTCTCAATTGGATATGATTTGGAGAATAATGACATCAAGTTGACTATGGGATCAAAGTCTCCACAGCTATTCCTGGTGAAAAATTTAATACACTGAGGTGAGCTGCAATATTTCTGATAAATTTCAGTGTTTTTTACCTCTTAGTACCACTATTGATTATAATTATGTTAGTTACACATTGAAATTTTAACATCCATTGTGTTCATAAGATCAATAATTTTAAGAAGCTAATGCTGTTAATAGTAATGTATTGAAAAAATGTTAAAAAATTATTTAAAACTATTACGTTCCTCATTGTTTATTTTCCTGGTTAAATATTTAATGAAATTTTCCTATCAATAAAATTTTTTTTGCAAAAATAAAATTACTATTTGTCTCTCATGAAAATGTCTTTATAAGATGTATAATTTTTGGCATTGTATACAAGAATTCCTTTTGTTCATCTATTAACAGTACTTGAGGTTGGGCAGGATTCAATGGGATGGCTCCCTGTTCTTTTTTTTTTAAATGGCTTAAAATGTTCCCATTACTTCTTAACATCATTAAAACCGTTCCAAATTGTTTTCTTTTAATATTAATTTAAAGTTATAGTGAGTTGATTAGAAAATATTTTATTTATTTCATACACTATATCTCTTCCGAACTAAGTTCTAGTTGTAATGTAAACAAAGCAGATGTAAGACTGCATTTTCATTGGTCGAATAACAATTTTATATTTGAGTTATATTATTTTTGGTCTGGACATCTTACCTCAATATTAATGTTGATTTGTTCTTGACATGTTTCAAAACAATTCTCTGTTTTATCTTCAGCTTTCCCAGAAGATAAAACAGAGAATTGTTTTGAAACATGTCAAGAACAAATCAACATTAATATTGAGGTAAGATGTCCAGACCAAAAATAAATATAATTAAAATAACCTCAAAATATAACTTCCTAAAATTAAATATTATATTTGAGTGTGTAAGAAAATGTAGTTCTCCCTCTAACACTTGAAATAGAGAAAATAAACAGTAAATAAAAATGTGTATTATCTACCACATGTCTATGTAAGTTATATGGCAGGATCTTAAAAATATATAATTACAATTTTAATATTTTAAATAAACATTGTTATTTTCTTATACATGTGCAATGTAGAATATGTTCAAATTTCAGTTCTTCAAAATGGCCATTTGTGTATAAAAATAAAACATTGGAAAGTAAAGTATTTGAAAAGCAGAGAGAATAAATTATTTTGAATGTTTTCAATCAGTTTAGAGAAAAATATCCTACATTTTCCATTGAGAATGCAGTGAAAATAACAGAATTTACAGGTGAGTCAGCATGGACATAAATTCTGCTCATAATGAAATTGTAAATAAATGATACCTATAGACATCATGGAAAAAGTGTAAACGTCTGATTAGGTAGGTCCATATGTATTTTTTTGTCATAAATAAATGACAAATGGAAGTTCATAATAATTGGTACCATGTTACCTTGTATTCAATCTTATTTCCCATAAAATACAATTTTGCCTAAGAACAATGTTTCTATTGAAGACAGTTCCTTACACAATTCAGTCATATGGCGGGTAAAAGTAGCATCACGGTTGCCCCAATAGACAATGTTGGCAAAGTAATACCTTAAGCAAGTTTGTTTACAGTGCAACTGGAACTTAGATATATCACAAACAACAACTTTATTTCATACCGTTTACCATAAACAGTCACAAAAATTGCTATTGTTGATGACATGTCCCAGCAATTTTGACTAGTTGAATCAATAGGAATTTGACCAGAAATATTAGTGACGTTGTCTTTGGTTTGATCTTTGCCTCATAGACAAACTGAACAAAATGTTATTAAAGTCTAACATCAGTTTAATTTACCGATGAAATGGAGGAATTGATAATACATGTGTGATTTTATTCTAATGCATGCTATTTTTAAATTACTGCAGTAGATGCAACAAAGACTATTCATTTCATGACACATTTTCATAATTATGTCTATTAATCAAATGGAGAAAAATATCCTGATTCTTTTTTCCATTCCACCTCAAGCACTGTCTATTAAATCTCACTTTTTTAACATAGCTTTGCAATAACTATTTCACAATACTATATTACGATGTGAGGTTGGGAAGTAGTTTTTACTGAATAAAAGGAAATGTTTAGAAACCGAGTGATGCTGAGGTTTTAAATTTCCAAGATTTTGTAAAACACTTCATAAACATGCATTGTACATTATTTTTTGTGCGATGGTGTTTCCAAAATAATAAATAATAGTAAAATAATATCTTTGTTGGAAATGTTTGCGTTCATTATATACAATTGACTAACGTTAACACCACCACTGTTGTCTTGAGGTAGCATGCTGCCTTGTCATGCAGCGGGCCCAGGTTTGATCCCCATTCGGGACAAGTTACCTGGGTGAGGTTTTTTTGGGGTTTTTCCTTACCTGCAAGACAAATGTCAGGTGGCTTTGAGGTCCAAAAGGTCCCTGAACGTCATCTGGCCATCATCATCATAGTTCACCAGTGTGGAAAGCAACGGGAAGTTACCACACCTATAATTCCCTAGTAAAGCTGCAAGCATAGCATGAAAATGCTATGATTACAGTGAAAGACTTGCTGTAGGGCAGAACACTGTAAATAAAAAATATATATATATATATATATATATATATTATGAGGAAATTGAGAACTCACCTATTTTGTTTTGTTGATTTTTCATTCTCCTAGAACATTCAACTACAATTACAAACATTTTAAGACACTGACCTTCATTAAAGTCTATAGATAATATATTTGCCTCTTAGACAAAAGATCTGGTTTAAACTTTTTGTTGGATGACATTTTTCAGTGATTTCATCAGCTGTAAGGCAAATTCCAAGGAATTCAGGTCCTGAAAAATAATTATTAATAATATAACCTCATAATGTTTACTTCCCAATATTAATTTAAATATACCTGAAAATATATACCTCACTTATAATAATAATAATAATAATAATAATAAAGAATAATAATAATAATAATAATAATAAGACTAGAATAATAATAATAAGATTAGATAATGAAGAATAATAATAATAATAAGATGAAGATTATAGAAGAATAATAATAATAATAATATATTAATAATAATAAGTAATATATTAATAAAATAGATTAATCATAATTAATAATAATATATTAATAATAATAATAATAATATATTAATAATAATAATAATATATTAATAATAATAATAATATATTAATACTAATAATATATTAATATAGTAATAATAATATTAATATATTTAATAATAATAATATTAGATATATAATAATAATAATATACTTAATATATTAATAATAATCATAGAATTAATATATTACTAATAATAAAATATTATAATAATAAAATATTAATAATAATAATATATTAATAATAATAATATATTAATAATAATCATATATTATAATAATAATAATAATATTAATAATTATTATTATTATCAAACTAAAACTGACTCACTGATTCTATTAAACTCTTAGGTTTGGAGCCACTAAGACATAAGATCTCCATACATCCCTCTCTCGAGCCTATATTATATATTCATGCCCTCTATAATTTATTTTATTTATCAGGTTTTAAATGTATACAACATCTTACTGTGCCAAATATTAAGTTTTGATTCTCTTCCTCCATTTATCTCTTTCCCTCTAGTCACCATCCTGCAGTCCCCTATCTTTCACCAAATTCATAATTCCCTCTATTCATGTCTTCTTAGGTTGCCCTCCTCTTTTTCTCTGATTTGGAATCCACTCCAAACTCCTAACTGGCAATCTATCTTCACTTGTCTTCTTCGCATGTTCAAATCATTGTAATTATTTCCTACAAATTGTTTAATTGTTTTGTTAAAGTTAATTTTTTCTTGCATAATACTGTTTATGATCCTTAGAGCAACCTGCAGATCTTCTTACAAAATCCATTTCTGTAGACTGCAATTTTGACTTTAATTTGGCACTTATGGTCCAAGTTTATGCTCCATAGGTCATTATACTCCTTACTATTAATTTATTAATATGGATTTTTCTTTGTATAATTTACCTCCCTCAAATCATGGTTAATGTTATTATCCTACTTCAATTTTTGACCTACCTACTGGGTGCTTTTTCTCTGTTTTTTTAAAAAGAGTTTCTATGCCCCCCGTTTCATTCCCTATTCACGTCACATGTCCTGCCCATCGCAATATACAAAATTGAACTGTTCTTATTACATCTGGTTTCTCATAAAGATCATGTAGCTCATCTTTATGTAGTCTTCTCCACTCACATGCCTGTTCATCTCTCTTTGTTCCACTTATTATAGTTAACTCTTTTGGAATTATAAAATGACAGATTAAACTCCTTAAAAATTTCATGGAAAATTAAAAAACACACTTCTTTCCTGCCATCTTCACAATGCTTTTGATACATGCTATATGATTCACTAAGGCTTAAACCTGGTGGTAAATTCTTTCTGTTTCCATCATATTTTCTCTATAATGGGAACTCTAAGATGGAAATTAATTTATGAAATCACCCACAACTGAACATCATCTGTCCATGTTTCGTTACGAGGTTCATGATGACAATGTTGTTTTCAACTGGGCCACTATTTCTCTCCTTCTGTTACAAGATAAAGTCAATTTTTACCATCAGAGATGCAAAGGGCGTGCTTGAAGAAAATCACATCTTACACACTACAATATCTTTAGCATCATCATAAGTTGGCAATTTGTACACTCTGGTATAATTATGGTCCACCGCTATGGTCTCAAGATAGCATGCTGCCTTGTCATGCAGCGGGCCCGGGTTTGATTCCCAGTTGGGATAGGCTCCTGGATGAGGCTTTTTTTGGGGTTTTTCCTCACCTGTAAGATAAACGTTAGGAAGCTTAGGGCCCAACGGTCCCCTAAAATCATCCGGCCATCATTATTATTATCATCCTTTACCAGTGTGGAAAGCAATGGGAAGCTATCACACCTATAATTCCCTAGTAAAGCTGCAAAGCATTGTATCAAAATGCTATGATTGCAGTGAAAGACCTGCCCTTGAGCAGAATTACTATGGATGGATGGAGTATAATTATGCCTGGACACAGGACTTCTAGTACCAGTATATGCACTTTTCTTGGCAACTACTGTAATGTGATTCATAATAAAAGCTGACTTCAGCTCCCAGTTCAATTTGTAATAATCAGAAAAAAAAATGTTCTTCCTTCTTTCAAATTTAGTGAAAAATTTCATGGAGAATCTATAAATACTTTCTTTGGAACACATTTCCTTTAGAACTTACGTATTCTTCACCTGCTTGTATCTTATGTTTTCTAATTTCGTTTCTTGTTTGTCCCTTCAATCTTTTTCTGCCCCTTTCAATATCTACAACATTACACTCTTCATTATCATCTTGAAGCAAATTATTTATTTGTTTACAACACAATAACTCTGTGATTTGTGAACTGTTGCAGTTGTGATGCTCCCTTAGTCAAGTTTAGTCAAGTATAGCTTGCCAACAGAATTGCCTTGTAGTTTGCACCATAAAAACTTGCTACATTTCTTCGAAATGCCACAGAAAATCAATACATATTTTCAGTCATAAACTACTCTTTAGGGTCAAGAAGCCATTAAGACAGCCAAATCACAATTTTAAATTTTGTGGGATAGTGTCGGGCTTAAAACCCTTCATACATAAATGCTCTAGTACAAGAAGAGAAGCAGAAACACTTTGGGAATGATCACATCAACAGGATTTAAATATAAAAATATTATTATTTGCAGATGACATAGAAGATGGATTACACCATTATCAACTTCAACTCTTAGTAGAATAGTATGGCATGAAAATTTCTACAACTAAACCAAAAGTTATAGGCTCTAAAGGAGAAGCATCTAAAGGAGGTAACAAACCTGTATTTAAAACCATCGCTTGACATATGAATGGCAGCTTCTTATTTAAGAATTTAAGTTATATAAGAACTTCAAATCTTTTCTATTATGGACCATATATCTACTCGTATATAAAGGAATCATTGGCAGGAAAATCTTCAATGCATGCATCGAACCCGCATCCCTTGTCAAATTTTAAATTATCATCCCAGAGAAAAGATATATAGATATTTAGAAAGACAACTTAAAAAATGACATAAAATCATAACAGGCCACCCAGGCCTAATACATGTGAGGAAGATGGTGATTATTTATTTACACATAATATTTCCCAGTGATACTCAAATGAATAATAGTTGATGTTAAGATATTACGATAATTAGTTATTAGTAGAATTCCATGAAATTTGCCAGTCGTGATAATGCAAAATGCTCTAATTTTGTCATTTTCTTATACCATTTCTTAACTCCACTTCCCATAACCTCAAGAAAAGCATTTATGAATCGCGAAATCCTAAGATAACGTGAAATAACGGGGCACGCCGTAGTGTAGTGGTTAAGGCACTGAGCTACAAGCCGGAGGGTCGAGGGTTCAAGTCCCGTTGGGGTCAGGATTTTTAAACTGACCCAAACCCTCTGGCGGCACTATGGCCCTGGGGTCGACTCAGCCTCTAACGGAAATGAGTACCAGATGCTTGTTCTGGGGGTAAAGGCGGCCGTCACGCAGGGCTGACAACCTGGCTGGCATAGAGTGCTGATTGTCTAGAAAAAAGTGGGAGCCTTAACCTCCTACTACCCCAAGGGCCTCCGGGCCTGTCGTGGGATCACTTTACTTACTTTACGTGAAATAACACCGAAATTAAAAATTTTCAATGAATTCTGGAGATTTTTTTTGTTCTATTCACAAAATTATGATAATGCATTTTTAAACACTGTTTTCGGATTCCGTCTTCATTTTAATTGCCATATCTGATGGCTGGTGCCATATCTGCTTCCTCCATGCACTCTTGAAAAGGGAAATGATTGCAACACGGTTCACAACATAGAGGTAATATTTTTGTCTTTCTCATGCTCAAATATGGTCTCTCCATAGATTTTAAGTTCTATGGCCAATATGAATTCCAAGAAATACAAATTATATTAACAATATAAGATAAGTTTTACCCCCTAAATTTTTGCACTCATAATTATCAATTTTATATTTCTTGAACTACTGGATATATCATTCTTATTGGGTTTAATATACTAAACTAGGAAAATTATTTTTTTTTAGAACAACACCACCAAATTCCCAATAACATCGAAATTTTGAAATTTTAAAACAAATATTCCCTAAAAATAAAACCACTTTCACGGATCTCTCATTATTAGTGAAGTTCTAGCCAGTATTACTGAAATGAGCATCACTGTAATTGGTAGTAAAATTGTTCTGCCATCTTCAAAATTTTGGGAACATTGGGTTGTCTAGGCTTCATAGCATCCTTAAAAATGATTTAAACAATTTAAAGGTCAATATTATATAATTGTTATAAATTATGAAGTTGTATTTTCAGTGTAATTACAAATTATTCTTTGCTGAAGAATTATATACAACAAGTACCAATGAAAATCTTTAAATTTTGTAAATCATCATCTTTCTCTTTATCATCTATTTTTTGCCATTAAAATGTTGTGGAAGTCTCAAGAAACACTCTCCGACTGTTTCTCTCCATCATCATCATATTTGGCATAACAACCCGGGTCAAGTCATAGCCTCCCTAAGCATTCTTCTCTAGACCTCTCTATTCCTAGTGACTGTCCAACAATTTCAAATTTTAAGTCTTTGCTTTCTATCCATAGTCTTAGTCTTCAATATTCACAGTGCCTTTCCTTGTGCTTGCATTATTCATTCCCTATGGTCATCTCATCTATTTCTTGGTTGTCCTCTGGGTCTCTTTCCCTCCACTTTCACTTTCCAGTCTGCCATTGTTTCCTCTCCTTATTCATTTGGGCCATACGTTCAAAACATTTTATTTGCTTTTTCTCCAACATTGTTGTCACCGGCTCATGATTAATTTCTTTCCTAATACACTCATTTCTAACTCAATTTCTTCTAGTCTTTTTAACTACACATCTTAATGTTTTTATCTGCAATGCTGTTAATATGAGCATCATTAAAAGTTTTGAAATCAGCATTAGTACAGAAGTCAACAATCTCCATTTAAATAAAATGTTAAATCAGTGAAGCATGGAGCTTCAAAAGAAAGATGAAAGTAGATTAACAACTTGAATGATGAGATGCATGCACGGAGCAGCCAGCTATATCAAACAGGACCAAAAGATATGCTACAAGAACTTCCTATGTCACCAGTCATTAACTACATTTTCTAGAACTGGAAGGAACATGCCATGAAAATGAATTCCTGAACCAATACTGTAATAATAATAACAATAATGATGTTTTATTTATTCTGGCAGAGTTAAGGCCATAAGGTATTTTCTTCTACTCAACCAGAACAAATATACAACTACATATTTACAATATAAATTATATACATAATATGCTAATTATAACAGATTTTTAAAAAGACATTAAGACTGAAGTGCACATTTATAGTACATACAATATTTTGATATGCCAAAAATAATAATAATAATAATAATAATAATAATAATAATAATAATAATAATAATAGTAAAGTGATCCCACAACAGCCCGGAGGCCCTTGGGGTAGTAGGAGGTTAAGGCTCCCACTTTTTTCTAGACAATCAGCACTTTATGTCAGCCGGGTTGTCAGCCCTGCATGACGGCCGCCTTTACCCCCAGAACAAGAGTCTGGTACTCATTTCCGTTAGAGGCTGAGTCGACCCCAGGGCCATAGTGCCACCAGAGGGTTTGGGTCAGTTTAAAAATCCTGACCCCAACGGGACTTGAACCCTCGACCCTCCGGCTTGTAGCTCAGTGCCTTAACCACTACGCTATGGCGTGCCCCCAATAATAATAATAATAATAATTTTAATTAATAACAGTAATAATTTAATACAGTCAATGAGAAAACGAATTAATACATTTACTTTACATGTGAAGGTAATGTTCAATCAAAGTTAATGAAAATAATCTTTTAAATTATTTTAACATCTGGCAGCCCCAGATTTTTTGTGATAGGGAATTCCAGTTGGGAGAAGTGGAGATAGCAGAGTGATGGGATGTCCTATGTTGCGGTATATTAAGCAAGAGATTATGATGTGATCATGTGTCTAAATTATGGTTGGAGGATGACACTATAAACGAGTGGCTAAATAATTTGGAGTTCAAGTATGTAAAATGTTTAACCCATTGGAGACACGTTTAAAGTGCCTAGCATGTTCACTGGGAACCCATTTAAATCTCCGCGCCGCTACTCCGGCTGCGCTGGACTTTAAATACACATACTCTGTTCTATCACTTATGATTTCAGATATTTTGTTTACCCCTGAATTTCTTTAGTATCTTGTACTTTTACGAATAGCAAAGGAATGTGGCCTACCTGCTACCCTCTTTTGTGCATTGTAAACCGTTATGTTTTGTTATTTTCAAGGCTGTGAAAGTTGACAAACAATTCAGAAACCATCTTTTTGTAAAAGTTCTCGGACATTGCCTTGAAAGTAAACACAAATCATATGTTCAAACAAGACCGAAAAAAATAACAAACGCAATATAATACTGTACATAATAAAAATAAATATATGAAATAAAATAAGCATAGACCTATACATTATAAAATCAGGAAAAGTTCTTCGTATATTCTTTAATTATCATAGTTATATATCGACCTGTAAATTATAAAATACTATAGATAAAAACTGGACGAAACTCACCTAATATTTCTACCATCAGTAGCATGCACGGTTACGTTGTCACTGTATATTATTTCATCGTCCGAATCTTCGTTCCATAATAATTCACTACAATCACTGTCACATAATATTTCATCCACTACTTCACTTAGTTTCTCAAAAGCAATACGTTCTCTCCTATTTACGCACATATTGCAAGAAAAAAAATTAATTTTAAAACTATGAATTTTAACAAATAAGCACTGAATTTATATTCACTTATATTTTACCGTAATAAATGCCTACAACTATAGTCTACTATTCTATAAATAATAACTAAAATAAACTATACAATACACTAGGCCTATACATATTTACTTTACATAAACAAACAACACATTTTACTGATGGTGAACCGAAAATGTAAACCACTAAAGAAACCTAACGTCTTACAGTGGGGGTTATAACACAACAACGAGTCTACCTCGTTGTGGGGCTGTTTGGACTTTCTACCTGCTCACGAGGGAGACTCGTTAAAAGTCTCCAATGGGTTAAATAAGAGAACTAGATAGTGTAATTTACTTCTTTTCCCCGAGATGGAGGCATGACAATACGAGTGGCAAAATGGAGAAATGTGATCATATTTTCGGACATTAAATATGAATCTGATATATATAATATTATGAACACACTGCAGTTTGTCCAATAGTCCATCACTAACATTGGTTATTAGGATGCCACAATAATCAAAATGCAACATCACTAAAGTTTGGTCCCAAATTCTTTTAATAGCTGCAGGAAGAAAGTTCTTGAGATGCTTCAGAGATGACATTATAGAGGAGATCTTTTTAGATTTTTATTTTAAAATACAATAGGAAGTAACATTAAGAGGTTTGTTTAATAATTAAGACATTTTGTCTGTACATTCTTACCTCTGATGGTTGTTTTTGTCGAACATATATTTCAAGACTTCTGAGCCCCATCGTCAGCGATAATCGCTGTAAGAATGTACAGACAAAATGTCTTAATTATCTTTTTAGATGTTTGTTTTATTTGGATATTCCAATTTAGATTAAAATCCAGATTAAATCCCAAGTTTTTAACAACATTAGCATGTGGAATTTGTTTATTATCTAACATGATAGCTGGTATGCATTATCAAGAAGGAAAATATGGTCCAAGGCTTTCCATAAAAAAAATTAATTATTTTCTTGGGTGTTTACAGTCCTTTTAAGACTTATACATAATATGATGATTATTTTAGTATTGGAATTTACTCAAACATTTACTATGAAAGTTAATAATGTTTAAATATTACATTTCTTGAATACAATAATTGCATTTATGTACCAAAATCTAAATTGAGATAAGAATACATTTTATTCAGAATTTATTTTTTGTACATAATATAGATACCTGAATCAACAAATGCAGGAAATCAGGTACAGTTCAGTTTGAGAAGTTAATACATATAGGAAATATATTATAAAGTTTTGGTTAAAAATAAATATAGAAAATATTCATGTGAGAAAAAACAGAAAATAGAAGTTTATGAGTGAGTTTCAGAATATAAAATGCACTCTCATACATAAGATTTTAATTAATACAAGTTATAATAAAATAACAAAACAATATAGAATAACTGAATGCCAAATATAGAAAATATTTAAGATATTAGGAAATAATATAAACCAAAATAGGCTTTTACTTGTTTATAACTTTTAAGTATTTAAATAATTAATTTGTTTTTTTATCTGCATTTAGTTTGCTTAGCTCATGTATGAAATTAATTAATTCATTATATAATTTAGGTTCTAAATATAATAATAATAATACTTTATTTATTCTGGCAGAGTTAAGGCCATAAGGCCCTCTCTTTCACTCAACCAGCACAAATACAAATAAATATTTGACAAATATAGATATACACTATACTAATTATAAACATTTAAAGATACAATAAATGTAGCAATGTAAATATCAGCTATGTTCAGATCCAGCAGTTTAGGTCAATACAGCAAGAGAATAGTATTTTTTTTCAGTGCTGTAAAACTTATATCATTAACTTTAAATTTGTTTCTGTTTTTGTGGAAATAAGTACATGTAAGCAATATATGCTTAAAAATTTTAAGAGATTTTCAATTAGAAAGGACATTTTGAAATTAAATTGTTCATAAAGAGTTTATTTTTACTTTTGTGTGACTAGGGTGAAATATTTATGGGAGTAAGCTAGTTAGGTGGTGGTTATTATATATTTATAGAGAATACAATTACACATTAAGTGCTAGAACTCAGTTATTACATTCAGTACTATAGCAAGTAGATGCTGAGAGTTAAATTTTATTTTCATATGCAGAAATATGATGTCTGTTGATAAATACTTTTTTTAACATTTAAATATTAAATACAGTGTTGCGGAAGAGTTATATTTACATTCATAGAAATAAGGTTTGGGGATTCTATGCCATATACATAAATTCAAATAAAAAACGGAAAAATACACAATTTATTGTTGCAGTATAAGAGAAATACATACGTTGATTTTTTTTCATAAAATTAGAGAAATGCCTTAAAATGAAGTGAGAAATTGAGGTCAAAGTAACTTAAAAATCGGCATATTTACAATGTAAAAAATTTATTAGTCATTTCTCAGACAGCGTAGCCAACTTATCACAAAAACCCGCTAACAAACAAGTGAACGGTAAATTCATCTGGTGTACTAATTGTTCATTTTCTAATCCTAACTTGCCCTCCAATATAGGAGGACTCTCGATTCCCTTATACGTGAGTAAACTTGTTGGCAATTTGCTGTAGCGGATACATGTGTTATCAATCACATTGTCCAACAAGACGCTAGCAGTCACTTGTCCGGTCAAATGTTCACGGGTGGCAAAGGTGGCATAGAATAGCCTTAGTTTCACATAAATAAAATTTGGCGGTTAATAGGAACGATGATTGTCGTGCCGTACTTGTGAACTATTACGATTTTATGAACTAGTTAAATCACTGAGTGACTTTGTAAACATACAATGAATCAAAAAATAGTTTAGAATCCGTAACGGCAAAAAGGAAACATGACGTACCTTACCTGATTTTGTTAGTATAATTTTATGGTTAAGTCTAGAAATACAAGGTTAGTCATTGGTATTACGTTTTTTTATGCAGTAACTTTACAACGAAATGATTTTATGAGTTTAATCGTTCAACCACTTTTTTAACTACTTAATAGTTCACAGTTATGAACTAAAATATAAGAATAGTTCGCCAACGATCAGCTGTTATTTAGGAGAATTGTTCATTTATAGGTTTGTAGTTTTTCAAATAACGAAGACTTCGATTATTTATTAAATCATAAAGTGATAATTGTTTCTCAAGAATCATTTCTTGAAACAAAATGTGGAATGCCTGAAGAAATTCGTGTGTTAAGCGGTTCCTTTTTATAAAACTCATTAATGATCCGAGATTGTAGTCAATTTGTTCATAAGGGACAATTATCCATGTGTACCTTCGTTATTATCGTCGACAACTGGTTTTGAACAGAGAATCTGTTAATTGAGGTAAGTACCGTACTTTTTGTGAGTTATCGCTAATTTATTTACCTGTGTAATCATTAATTATTTTATACAATTTTAGATGAAACTTCATTATATAGGTTTTGGTTCAGCTAATATGAACTGCTTACATATATAAAAAATGGTTTATAATTGACAGCAGACAGCTCTTAGTGTGAAAGCTATAAAGTAATCGTCGCTCTCGCTCACATTTTAAGTTTTAAAACGCCTGAAATTGACAGCTTTAATTAACGATTGACAATTGTAGTAACATTATAAAAAAAGTGTATAATTAATTAACCAATGATTTGTACAGGGGGCCTTGTTTCAATTGCATGTCTGCTTTTTTTTTTGTCTGCTTAACTATTGGTGAATGTATGTTGAAGTATTTGTTTAAAAGAGAAATTGAGGACTGGAGGAGTGGTGGAAAAGGCTTCGGTTATTAAGAAATACATGGAATATTCTATCCAAGGTAAAAATAAAGTTGCTCGAATGAATCAAAGAGGTAAACATTTTGAGATTCAACAATTGGAACAGTCGCATTGTGCGACTTCCAACATTTAAAGAAGCAATCCTGGTATTCCATCGATTTGTGTGATGACAGTGTTAAGTGTGCAATTTAATATAGGCTAAGCATAATAAAAGCTTAAAATAGTTTATATGTTTGCAGTGTTTTATTAGAAAATACTGGTATAAAACATAAGGAAAATAACTTTAGTTCTTTTTCTTAATTAGCACAACAGCCCATGTGGACCCTCGTTTTCTCTATGACTCTCCTCCATTCATCCCTGTCCCTTCTATTTTCCATTTTTGCCCTCTGCAGATCCCGCCACACTCATTCCTACCATATTGATCTCGATCAACCCCTTGACCTTGTTCCCTCTGGATATCTGTTAAAAATGGATTTAACTTTCCTATTCGATTCACATGCCCCAGCTATCACAACCTTGGCAGTCTGATATGTATTGTTATGACTATTTTATATCGTTCAAATAGTTCACTGTTATATATGCTACTACACATTTGACTGCACAAAAAATTCTCCTCAATCTTTCTTTCAAATGTGGCTACATGATCAGAGATATTTTTTAAAGTCCAGGTCTCAGCGCCACATGATAGAACTGGTTTATTTAAAGTTTTATAATTATAACTAACTAACTCACTGGCACTATCGAACCCGTAGGTTCATGACCGCGCGGACATAAGCTCTCCATACTGAGCCAATGTTTTCCAATAATTCACTGTATAATCTACTTCCCTCAAAGCATAGTTAATGTTATTCTCCCACCTCATTCTTGGTCTACCAACTGGGCGTTTTCCCTCTGATTTTCCTAAGAAACTTTCATGCACGTCTTTCATTCCCCATTCGTGCCACATGTTCTGCCCATTGCAGTCTACGAGACTTAACTGTTCTCATTGTATCTGGCTTCCTATAAAGACCATGTAATTCATTGTTATTCAGTCGTCTCCATTCACCTGTCTGTTCATCTCTCTTTGGTCCAAAAATTTTCTTAAGAACTTTATTCTCAAATACTCGTAATCTCCTTTCCTCCCTTAAAGTAAGAGTCCATGTTTCGCATCCATATAACTGGTAGAATAATATTTCTATATATTTTCAGTTTAACGTTTTTTGAAAGGAGTTGGGAAGTCAAGAGTCTCTGTAATGCATAATAGCACGCATTTCCAGAATTGAACCTATTATAACTAGAGAGCGTAATTTGTTTCACAATGCCGATGACATACTTGTACTGGTATTGACTACTATTGCGATCGGAGGGGGTGGTATGGGGATGTGTGCATACATATAGGGCATAGGAACATTAGGAGGTTGTATAAGGTGCATATACTTTGCTTACAAGGTAATGAAACTTTCAAAACACAGATTGCATATCGCATATGCATTTGTTTTCCTTTTGGGTGGCATTTCACTACACGTAAGATCAGGTATGCGCAAAATCAACTACCAACGTAGTCTATAAAAACTCCACTTCTTTACTAAATGAAACGTTCCCTGATTCTGCATTTCTACACGACAGCTCTCTTAATAGCGCGGTAGGTATGCAGCTGTATGATACACCCCATCCCACCCTTTTGCGCGCATTATATTATAGTCTATACCAATACACGTAAGGCTTCAACATTGTAGAACAAATGCATTTAATTATGGTGTCGAAGCTGGTTGTCTGATACTTGAGAGAAAATAAAATTTTATTTATAATTTATTAATAATAATATTCACGAACATTGCGGGATCCGTCACTAAATGCTGGGCCACTTTGTGCCAACTTTCAAAATAAAAACAATTTTCAAGTAAATTTCTCTATATAATTTCTATTGAGTATTTTCACTTGTTTGTTATAAAATGATTTACAACTAAGGAGAATTTACGATCGTTTCATGCAAAATTGTATTCAAGTTTTCTATGGTTTGTTCATATGTTGGTGAAAGTGGAGTCAATTTTTGTGAATATTATAGTACATGTAGATACTTTCATGTTCCATTTTCCGTCCACTTTGAAATATCATAAAGTACGAAATGAAACGAAAGAAAAAAACATTTATTGCTTTTATATTTACAGCGTCATTATTTAGCTTAAAAAAAGTAAAATACAGACAAAACAACACAATTTTTTTCTTTCGCATTTATTAAAAGTTTTATATTTAAATCTAGCTAGCTTTGATCTCAAATTACTCATTTGGCTGGGTTTAAAATTCATCATTATTTTCGATTTTCTGGTTTCGCAAAAATATGATATTCTAAAGCATCGTTTCCCAACCTGTGGTAAAACATTTCAAGGGTTTCGCCAAAACTTTTCCATAATGGCGGGTTATTATTATTATTGTTATTGTTATTGTTATTATTATTATTGTTGTTATTGGTTTGATCCTTCCGGGAAATTCTAACCAATATAGAATTCAATATAGAAACTCATATCGCCTTCGTTGACTTCATAAAGGCTTTTGACAAAGTAGACAAATATATATGGGAATTACATTGTATATAGAGAAAGATTTGCGTTTAGATCGGTACTTGCTCAGGTAGCTCAGTTGGTAGAGCACTTGGTCTAGAGAACCAAGGGTCCCGGGTTCAAGTCCCGGTCTGGGCGTATAATTTTTCTCTTCAAATATGATTTATCCATCATTGAGATGTACGAAATCAATAATAAAAACTTGGAAAAAGCCGTACTGGCTGTAATGTATAATTCCCAAATATGTCTTCTTAATAAAGGAGCCGCCATTTGCAAGATAGAAGCATGGCTTCACAGCATTTGGTGGATGGGAATTACAATGTATATAGAGAAAGATTTGCGTTTAGATCGGTACTTGCTCAGGTAGCTCAGTTGGTAGAGCACTTGGTCTAGAGAACCAAGGGTCCCGGGTTCAAGTCCCGGTCTGAGCGTATAATTTTTCTCTTCAAGTATGATATTACTACAAATTTTAGCTGATGATAACGTTCCACAACAATATATTACTAATATCTTCAACATCTATAAAGATAATGAAATCTCTGTTAAACAAGATGGCAAACTATCTTCTTGGGAAAAGATCAACACTGGAGTAAGACAGGGATGTGGACTTTCACCGGTGCTTTTCATTATATACATGAATAAATTAATAAATGAATGGAGGAAAACACAACGAGGATATATACTCATCAATAGGAACCTCAAACTCGATGCTATTCTTTTTGCAGACGATTTAGCTCTTCTGGCACTTTCCGAAAATGATTTGCAACGATCAATTTATAATTTACAAAACATAGGTGCCAAATTTAATATGGAAATATCAATTAACAAAACTAAAATTATGGCATTTCATGGGAAGGACCCCATACAAAGTAAAATCTGTCTCCAGAATAAAATTTTAGAGAGATCTAATCAATTTAAATATCTTGGATATTATCTCTCTATCTGGGATGAAAAGGATATCCCTGAAAAAGTTACTAGTTATAATAAAAGTTTAGGAATTATTAATCAAGTTATGAAACCATCCCTTGTACAAAAAAACACCAGATTACGTTTATATAACACTTTGGCTAGACCAGTGTTGACCTATGGTAGTGAAGCATGGACACTAAAAAAACAACATGAAAGCAGAATAACGGCTTGTGAAATGAGATTCATGCGCAGAACAGCGGGTTACACCAGATGGGATCGGAAAAGGAACACCGAAATCTTAAAAGAATTGAAGACTACGCCAATTTTGGAATATATTAAACAGTACCAACTAAATTGGAAACACCATCTTGAAAGAATGAGTTCAAATCGGATCTCCAAAGCTGTTTATAATTATATACCAAGAGGGCGAAGATCACTGGGCCGTCCTATGAAACGCTGGAGGGAAAATTTTCTATAGGATCGTAACAGGCCTTGGCCTAATACTTGGAAGGAAGAAGAAGAGAAGATTATTGTTATTATTACTATTATCGTTATTATTATTGTTGTTATTATTATTATTATTATTATTATTATTATTATTATTATTATTATTATTATTATTATTATTATTATTATTATTATTATTATTATTATTATTATTTTAAAATTAAGTAATCCCATAATGACCCCAGTTACATAGGTGTAACATCGGGAATTTATCGCATCATTTCAACAATAAATTAATATTTACCGCGAATCCCTGAGTAGGTTTCAACCGTTAAGGGTTAAGTTTATTTAAGGTTATTAAACCTTTTGTTTGGTATTAAATTTTATGCATGTCTACTGTATGTATATGTTAAAATCAGTGATTCACCCAACTCAGATCGTTGTGGAAGGGGTTCGCGAGTCAAAAAAAGTTGTGAACCGCTTTTCCAAAGGATGACTGTAAAGTATGAACCATGGGAAAACTTGTTCTATTTTATTTATATTTCCATATAAGTAGAACCACAGAAATCAATACAATACCAACATGAAACGCAGTAGCAGCACTCCACCCACAGAAATTGTTTTCATGTTCTTAATCATTTTCTACATATTTCCACAAAATAATTTATTTCAAATGATCTTCAACGTGTGGGAAACCAGAGGAGCTGCTGCTACAGCGGTTATTCTTTCTCGGAGATGATCACATGAATTCTTCTACCATACATCTCTCATGTGGCAAAGCCCAAGGATTTCAGGTCGGGTGACCATGCTGCCCATCTTCCAATCCAGCGCCGAAGAACTTGCCATCTAATTACCGGGGTACAAAGTTGCAAATTAAGGGGGTTCTTGCCTTGCATAAAAATTTTGGATAATTATGGTATCATTACATCGTCCAGCGTGTACAAATACTTAATCTCCGAAAACACAGAATCTAACAAGGGAATTGTTAACCATTGCATGCCGAAACCTATATTTAAATTTCTCCCACAGAAGCGTTGTAATGTATCAAGGACGTGTCCAAAAAAATATTTGTCGTTTTAAAGTGTAAGGCACAGGAATTGAAGCCAGAATCCAGCAATGGCAGCCCACTGTACGGAGCAGATGTACATCTCTGCATGAGTTAGGCACTAAGTGGAGTGAGGTTGATGCGACGCAGACGACGGGTAATGAGGGTTTTCGAGTCAGCCAATTCAGGAGTAGTATTATTTTCCTGTAGTTTAAATGAGAGATTTGGCGCTGGATTTTAGTGTCTTGGAGTTAAAAACGTCAGATAATTTTTTTGGACACGGACTTTGTACATCTCAACGCTTCTCTGGAAGAAATTTCAATGTAGGTTTCGGCATGCAACTGTTGAAAGTTCCCTTGTAAGAAGAGTGGACAGCTATATTTTCATCTCATAAATCGTACACACCACCAATTTTGGAGAGTCTCGAATTTTGCTGTCGCTATTCCAGCTGGGGGTTTTGTTTCACCGGTACCTCATATTCAATGAAAGCTTCTTGTAGGAAAACCAGAGGGAAAACGCCCAGTTGGTAGACCAAGAATGAGGTGGGAGAATAACATTATCTTTGATTTGAGGGAAGTACATTATACAAGGAATGATTGAAAAACATTAGCTCAGGATAGGGGTGTATGGAGAGCTTATGTTCGCGCGGCCATGAACCTACGGGTTTGATAGTGCCAATGAGTAAGTAAGTACCTCGTATTCGTTTGTTCACCTCCACACAAACATAAATACTAGATTTGAAGAACACTTATCGCACTTAAGTCTCGATAGGGTGATTTTACTGCGATAAGCATTGTGATTGGTTTTCGCCGTAACGGCAGCTAATAATTGCGTATTTCAAACTGGCTAATAACCGATGTTCGTTGCTACGTCTAAATAAATGAAATATGTTTTTATCTTTAGTTCAATAAGTAAAATGTAAAATAATTATACATTTGTATCGTAATTATTTTTAGATACCCTGTGCTGATTACCTGGCGTTGCCCGGGAATCCACTTATCCCGTTCTTCTTGGCATCATTGTGCTGAAAGACAAAAATTATCTGTACAAGATAGATATGTGCTGTCGCAGACTTTTTTTCTTGTAGATTCTTTTGAGATATTCGATTCTGTGTACATTGATTTGGTGTATTTGTTATGGTTCAGGCAGCATAAGGTATTTAAGCATCCAAAAGCGACTTTTTTTTAGTGAACCGATGCCCTTTTTTTTAGTTCCGGCCCTATAGTACATTGCGTAATATGTCATATATGTTAATTGACGCAGAAAAATTCTCTAAATAGTGGACGAACAAATACCGTTAAAATCTCGCAAGTAGTTTTTCGCGTCCATAAAGTACAGACAGACTCACACTCAATATAATGTATAAAGATGTTGCGTAGAAAATAATTTTTCCGTACAATCCATCTATAGACATAATATGTCTGTTCCTAAAGATGTGCCGGAATACCTCATTGGTAGAGCGCTAGCTCATAAAGCTGGAGATCTGGATTCAAATCCAGTAAAGTGATCCCACAACAGACCCGGAGGCCCTTGGGGTAGTAGGAGGTTAGGGCTCCCACTTTTTCTAGAAAATCAGCACGTTGAGTCAGCCGGGGTTGGTCAGAAATGAAGTGACGGCCGCCTTAACCCCCAGAACAAGCGCCTGGTAATCATTTACGTTAGAGTCTGAGGCGGACCCAGGGCCATAGTGCCGCCAGAGGGTTTGGGTCAGTATCAAAATCCTGACCCCAACGGGACTTGAACCCTCGACCCTCTGGCTTTGTCGCTCAGTGCCTTAACCACTACGCTACGGCGTGCCCCCAATAGTAAAGTAATCCCACAACAGGCTCGGAGGCCCTTCGGGTAGTAGGAGATTAAGGCTCCCACTTTTTCTAGACAATCGGCACTTTATGTCAGCCGGGTGTCAGCCCTGCGTGACGGCCGCCTTTACCCCCAGAACAAGTGTCTGGTACTCATTTCAGTTAGAGGCTGAGTCGACCCCAGGGTCATGGTGCCGCCAGAGGGGTTGGGGTCAGTTTAAAAATCCTGACCCCAACGGGACTTGAACCCTCGACCCTCCGGCTTGTAGCTCAGTGCCTTAACCACTACGCTATGGCGTGCCAGTGTCACGTGAAATTGTTCTTCTCTGGTTGGTGTGGAAAAATTAATTTCCATAAACAACAATATTGTTTTACGATTCTTGTGAGAATAATTTCTAATAATTCCGTAACTCTACGTTCGTTGAAATGACACGTACAGTACGTTAAGAGAAAGCACTTTCTCTTTGGAATTCTTTGTTATCCAATATGGTGTCTTGACACGAGGTGTGGATAAATAAACTTAATCTGCTAATCAACCGTATTGCATTGTCACCTTACTTCACAAACAACAGTTAATAAAATGTTAATTAAAATGCACTTAACCGAGAGAAAATATACATCAATGAATTACACAAACATGTGACATAATGTTTCACGTCATTGCCGTGATCCACAGATAAAATTTCACTTAGCGTGTCCGGATTTGAAAGTCAGACAGAGAGGTAAAGGTTATTTTATCGGTAAACAGGGTGGATTGATTTAAATTAAAGTGACTTTAATTATGGCTTCAATCATGATTTTAATCATCTTATTTTATACATAATATTTGATTTAAATATTTTTTTTATGTTTGTATTTTAAACGAAACAATTATGCAAAGTCAATGTTAATGCCATTGGAAATTTTTTAAATTTTAATATAGGCCTATATTTGGCAGATACGGCGAGAAAAATTGGCGGTTATTTAAACAATATTATAAGGAACAACAGAGAATTAAGGAAACAAAACAGGATTTAGAAATATGTTATAAAACCAATGTGAGCTATATTACCTTTATAGGAAACCAGATATAATAAGAACAGTTAAGTCTCATAGACAGCGATGGGCAGGACATGTGACACAAATGAGGAATGAAAGAGGGGCATAGAAGCTTCTACGAAAACCAGAGAGAAAACGCCCAGTTGGTTGACCAATAATGAGGTGGGAGAATAACATTAGCCATGATTTAAGGGAAGTAGATTATAACAGGGGATAATTGTAAAACATTAGGTTAGGATAGGATGTATGGAGAGCTTATGTCCGCACGGCCATGCAACTGTAGGTTAGATGGTGCCAGTGAGTTAATTAGTTGTAAAACCAGAGTTGTTATATCCATCCATAGTAATTCTGCCCGAGACCAGGTCCTTCACTGCATTTTCATGCTATTCTTTGCACCTTTACTAGGAAATTGTAGGTGTGGTAGCTTCCCGTTGCTTTCCACACCGGTGAAATATGATTATGATAAGGATGATGATGATGATGGCCGGATGATTTTCGGGGACCGTTGGGCCCTAACCCCTGACATTTGTCTTACAGATGAGGAAAAACCCCGAAGAAACCTCACCCATGAGCCTGTCGCGACCGGGAATCGAACTGGGCCCGCTGCGTGACAAGGCAGCACGCTATCTCGAGACCACAGCCGGTAGACAGTTGTTATATAATGGTTGTAAATGCAGAGCTACAATAAAGAGAATCAAATAAATAAGTGAAACCACTAAAATGCGAATTCTGAGAACAATTGCAAACAAAACAATAAGAAATTACATAAGAAGTAAAAATATTAGGAAAGAATGAGAAATATAACCTAGTAATAGTTGGATAATATTAATAAAAATGGAATGAACACGTTGTCCGCATGGAGAATACAAGACTGGTGAAGAGAATAAAGAAATGAATACTAAAGGAAGGAGTAAAAAAGGACGACAAAGAGTCGCGATATGAGAATAAATTACTTAAGAGTTAACGAATGGATGCAACAAGTTGCAAGCAAGAAAAGAAAAGAAATACACCGTATCCGGACTGGAGGTGTCAAGAAATACGAGTTGTCCACCATTTAATAACAGGAGGGAATTTTATTATTATAGGCCTAAATATGACATCTAGTCTGCTCTATATTCGTACATCCCACGTGCTCCCTTTTGGGAATTACTTGATCATTTTTTTTTCTTAATGCACATTTTCTACAGTTTTTAGTGAGTGACATGTGGTCAGTACATCACCCCGAAGAGACTTCTAATAGATAACTAAGGTATTACTTGGATGGGAAAGGGCGATTGAATTTTGCTCAGAGTCTCTAATTTAGTTTTGAGATAATTTTACGAGCCCAAAAATCATCAGACTCGGCATCTATGATTTAACATTTCTCCCGGAGGACTTGTCCTTTGGATTTTTCCATCCTAAAAATCCATAGACCGCGGCTAGTTTGAACCCGCGACCCTCGGAACCAGAGGCAAGGTAGCCTACTGAACCCTTAGACTGCAGAGACCGATACGTATGGCATAAGATGCTGGAACTTTCCAAGATTTTATTTTATAACAATGCGTCCACCGCTGCACTGTGGTCTCGGGGTAGCGTGCTGCCTTGTCACGCAGCGGGCCCGGGTTCGATCCGCGGTCGAGACAGTTTTTCTGGGTGAGGTTTTTATCGGGGTTTTTCCTCACCTGTAAGACAAATGTCAGGAAAACTTTAAGGCCCAAACGGTCCCCGAATTAATATGGCAATCGCAATCATCATCATTCATATTCATCTTAGATTAAGCTTAGGATTAGGGGCTCTCCTGGCGCACCACTATCATCATCATCATCATCCATCATATCATCGGGGCAGCCCCGCTTTCCAGGCGCCCCAACCTCAGAAGTGGGTTACAATTACGCCATTGCCAGGAGAGAGCATCAGAAATGTCTAAAAGGGCAAACTGGGGGCATTAAAAAATTATAACAATGCTACAAATCTATACAACAAAGCAATAATTTATATGATGATCTTGAAGAAGATTTTCGGGCTGTAGGCCGTGGTCGTGAGACTCGCCAGTCTCAAGACAACCCTTGACGATGCCAGACGCAGTCTCTGGCGAAACGTCGGGGAACTACCAGCCTCACGACCACGGCCTACAGCCCGAAAATCTTCTTCAAGATCATCATAGCAACTCCGGCCGTGAAAGTCTACGTGAATACAATAATTTATATATTAATCATATACATGTGGCACAATTAAGAGAATGTTTAAAAATACAATAAAGGAAACAAAACTAAAATTTTATAAAGCAGTGGCAGTCCCCTTACTGTTGTTTGGTAGTGAATTTTGGGTTTTATCTAAAAGAGAAGAGAAGATCATAGAAGCAGCTGAAATGAGATTTCTGAGAAGTGTAGCTGGCTGCTAACTTCTAGATAAAAGAAGAAGTGAAGATATTAGAAATGAGCTAAATATTTTTAAACTTTTAGATAAAATAAAAGAATCTAAAAAAAAACTGGAAAGAACATGTTCAAAGAATGAAAGATGAACACATACCAAAATTTATACGTAATTACAAATCAAAAGGAGACAGGAATGTTGGTAGACCGAAAAAGTGACGGATTCAACTTTTTGAATGATAATCTATGAGACTGCAACATGCCACATGGGCTTAATCCGTGATTGTTGATGATGATGCTGATGAAGAAAACAATAAAATGTGTAAATTTATTTTCAGGTTTTACGTCTTTGACATGTTCGTGTGCCCACTCCAAGATTCTATAGTCAATCTCCATTGCTCTCATTTTTTCACACCCCATTACCTCCACTCCACCTTCCGTCATGATTCTGACTTCTGTCTGTCAGTTTTGGTCGTTCTTTCTTCCTTCTTATCACATTCCATTCATAAATATTTTTCTATAATCTGTCTTCCATTATCCTTTACATTTGAAGAAATCATCTGAATTGTGTTGTTTTGTTAATTTATTCTAGTGATTCCTGAACTTTCATCTATTCTCTTATACGTCTTAACATTATTTCTAATTTGTTTTCTCTGCTTGGAATCACTGTTTAACATACCCAGAAGTCCATTTCTCTACAATGCATGTATATGTCGTTGTTATTTTCAGATTCCATGTAGCAATTAAATTGGAGAAGTTTTAAGAAAAACTATCATAAGTAATGCCGCGAGTGATTTCCAAATTATCGATAAATTCACGATTCACGAAGTGAGGAGTGAATTTATCTAGAGAATTTGGAAATCAAGAGTGGCGTTTATTAAGACTATTTAACGAATAAAATTAAGCTGTTTACTCACAAATCATTATTTAACTATAGTTATTTTAAAATATTTATATATTTAATGTAAACGGCGATGTTTGAAAACAAATGAGAAAACGATTGGTACGTTTCATTTGCTTCTTTTGTTCATCACTGCAACCAGACCATATTATTTATTGCCAAAGGAACGCAATATTGTAAGAATGCACTCTAGTGGAGAAAAAATGAAACACATCAAACTGTATATTAATTCATTTCTGATGTCCTATGATGTAAATATGACAATTATATTTTTCTGGAACGTCATTTCCTGGAAAATAATACATTTAAGAAAGTGCAAACAGTGGTTTCTTTTTTGATGGTATAATCAATTGCTACAAATGTTTTTATATTAACTCCCGCATGCGCTATGTGTTGACATTCATGCACTATATATACAATCTGGTAGCCGTATTTCTTAGAGAGTCAGTCACTGCAAAATAATGCTATGACCTATTCAGAATGTTAAAAAGGAGGTGCTTTCTTTATTATGACTATTTAACTCATGCCCCAAATGGGAGTCAATGACCAATCACGTTTCAATGATTTCTGTTTTACAACCAATCAGAGTCGTGTTTCACGAATATTTATCAGTGTTAGGATTATCATATATTAAACAAAGCTCCTCCTTTTTAATATTCTGAACAGGTCTGACCGTTATTTTGCAGTGACTGAGCCTATAACAAATACGGCTACCAGATTGTATATAATAGTGCTTACATGTCAACATTTGTAGCAATTGATTATACCACCAAAAAAGAAACCACTGTTTGCACTTTCTTAAATGTATTTTTTCCCAGGTAATAATCGAGAAAAATATAATTGTCATATTTACATCATACGACATCAAAAATGAATTAATATACAGATTGATGTGTTTCATTTTTTCTCCACTAGAGAGCATTCTTACAATATTGCGTTCCTTTGGCAATAAATAGTATGATCTGGTTGCAGTGATAAACAAAAGAAGCAGTAGAAGCGTACCTATCGTTTCTCATTTGTTTTCAAACATCGCCGTTTACATTAAATATATAAATATTTTAAAATAACTATAGTTAAATAATGATTTGTGAGTAAACAGCTTAATTTTATTCGTTAAATAGTCCTAACAAATGCCACTCTTGATTTCCAAATTCTCTAGATAAATTCACTCCTCACTTCGTGAGTCGTGAATTTATCGATAATTTGGAAATCACTCGTGGCATTACTTATGATAAACTTTAGTTGGTAAATTCTAGGTGAAACACGACTGTGATTGGTTGTAAATCAAAAATCATTGAAATGTGATTGGTCATTGACTCCCATTTGGGGCATGAGTTAAATAGTCATTGTAATTTATGTTATGAACTGTTCTATTTTTTCTCTCCTTGGAATTATTGTTGAACATCGTCAGAAGTCCATTTCTATCCAATGCACAGTGGGCCAGATACGAAATCTAGCTGGAAAAAAGTATTTTACTCACTCTCACCAATTCATCTTTGTTCACTCTAATATGATTGCCAAATGACTTCTTCACTTATCTGCAAAGGAGGGTAGAATTCTAAAGTTTATGAAGACCATATAAACATCGGAAGTTGCCGATAGTTAAGAACTCATCTGGTCCGCATCCCAATTGTGTTCCGAACTGTGGAAATATATACGTTTTTGTATTAAAGTTCAGTGAGTTATTCTTCTTATTCTATATGGATACTTTACCTCAAGGTTTGTACTTTTTATTGATATATTTAACATGTTTCTATACAACCAGATATTGTGTTAAATACACGTGGAATCATACCTTCAAAACACTAAAACATGTACACAATCATCTTATTTTAAATTGAGCTACGAAAAAGAAACAGTTCTGAGCAGTAGTACAAATTTTGGTTATAATATAGAATGATTTATGGACTTTAATTCCGGCACAGTATCATATATTACTTCTTGTTCTTTTGTATTCAAGCCTTGAACATTCCATGTGCCAATAGCAAAGGTCCGTTTTCGTAGCTTAAGTCTGTCATATTTAAATCCATCCTGCTTACATATTTTACTGAAGTACGTAGCGATATATTTTTTTTCCAGGGACAGGTTGCCAGCCTGACGCCTAACCTCCAGACATGGAGGACCTGGGTTTTTTTAGGATTTGCTCCCTTAGTCGAAAGATGGCCAAAAAATATATACCAATGGTCACCCCCTGGATGAAATAAACGTGGCAGACCAAGATGGAAATGAAAAACCTACGTCAGAACTATAATGGATGATAGGAATTTGGAAGGGGAGATTGGAATGATAGAGATAAATGGAAACTGAAGACGACAAACCTATAAGTGGGGGAAAGCCGAAGAAGAAGAATTCCGGCACAATAACATGTGTGCAAATTATTGCGTTTTTTGTAATTAGCTTTCTCATTATAGGAGGCGGCCGGCAGCTGAGGCCTACCGTCGCGCGCAGAGAATTGTTTTGATTTAACATATGAAGAAACGTGTTCGATAGAGGCAATAAGTGATCATTTATTAATATATTAGAGTTAGGGGGATGTTCGGAGAATGTTTTAATATATATTTAAAATATTTTGTTTTTTTTTGAAAGGCTATTTTAAAAAACATAGGAAGTTATGCGCGAGAAAAAAAAAAGATAGATAGATTTCTACTGAAATATTCTGATTGGCTAGAAGTGAATGTTAACTTTCTCGTTATTAAGAATTTAGAACAATGACAGTCGTTGGAAAATCTTGTTCCATCTGCTTATGGAATTGTAAGACCCAAAATATCTTTCGAAGAGGCTGGAATAAAAAAAAATGATAGTCTTATTTCTGCTGAAATATTTGTCACTAATATGGTCTTGGGAAGGGTAGTATAACAAATTTGCCTCCCTACTAGCATTATAGGATGAGTAAATATCACAATCTCTCTTTTTTGGCACCTAGTCTCATGTTGATATATTGGCGTTTTGATATTTTATTGTCAAAAAAGACAATGCTTCGTCCGACATATAAGATAGGGGAGTTGAGCGGGGTGATTTGTAATGTTTCTTATTATTTTGAAGCTATTTTTGTTTGTTTTTTAGTGATTCCTTTAAAACATCAGCAGTATTCCGTTTACTATATGACCAAAGTGACATTTCTATTGCAAGAGCAAATATATCGCGAGAGAATCCCTGCTTAAGTGAACTTTTTTTTTTATTTCAGCCTCTTCGAAAGATTTTTTGGGTCTTCCAATTCCATAAGCAGATGGAAAGGATTTTCCAACGACTGTAATTGTTCTATATTAATTCTTAATAACGGGAAAGTAAACATCCACTTCTAGCCAATCAGAATTTTTCAGTAGAAATCTATCTTCTTTTTCTCGCGCACGATTTCTTATGTTTAAAAAAATCGCTTTTCAAAAATATATATTGTTTTTTAATATCATTTAAAACATCCTCCTAACATCCCCATAACCCTAATTTGTTTACTAAATTATCACTTATTGCCTCTATCGAACACTTTTTTCCATATTAAATCAAACAATTCTCTGCGCGTGACGGTAATCCTCAGTTGCTAGTCGCCTCCTATAATGAGAAAGCTAATTAAAAAACACGCAATAATTTGCACACATGTTATTGTGCGGAAATTAAAGTCCATACATCACTCTATATTATAACTAAAATATGTACTACTGTTCAGAAACGTTTTCTTTGTAGCTCAATTTAAAATAAGACGATTGTGTAAAATTTTTAGTGTTTGGAAGGTATGATTCCACGTGTATTTAACATAATATCTGGTTATATAGAAAAAACTTTAAATATATCAATAAAAATTAAAAACCTTGAAGTGAAGTATCCATATAGAATAAGAAGAAAAGCTTACTGAACTTGAACACACAACGCCAATAGCATCGCTAAGAACACAACTGTGATGTAGACCAGATAAGTTCGTAGCTATCGGCAACATCCAATGTTTATATTGTCTTCATAAACATTAGAATTATACCCTCCTTTACAGATAAGTTAAGAATAGTCATATAACAATTATATTAGAGTGAAAAAAGAAAGATAATTGATGAGGGTGAGTGAAAATAGTTTTTTTCCAGCTAGATTTTGTTTCTGGCCCACTATGCAATGTATGCATATATTATTCTTATTTCCAAATGATATGTAACAATAGAATTGGATAATATTAAAGAGAAAACGATTTATCATTGTGATTTATGTTTCGAAATGTTAAGAGTCGACATTAATCATCCTAATTGAACACAAATGTTGCTCACATTGAAAACTTACTGAACTTCATGTAAATCGTAACCTGTTTTTTAATATAAAACAAATTTTAAGGAGGGTTGTGGTTGAAATTCGGCTATTTCTTGGTTAAAATTAGCATTTTTGTTTTTATGTTGAAAATTAACATGTTCTCTGAAATATATTTTTGCAAAGTTTCAACGCTCTAGGGGACTTCTAAGTCTCCCTAATTACGTCATATTTAAAAGGATGTGCGCTTTAATTGTCCCTTTACTGTATCTATTTAAAGAGCATGAAAACTTTTAAAGTTATTTTTCCACTGTTTTTCTTCATTCCATTTCTACACATTCAAAAGAAAACAGGATCTACAATTTTAAAATGTTGAAATTTTTAGTGCATGTTCTATAATATATTATGTAATGGATATGGACAGTTAATGATAAATGAGGAAAATTTTGAAGAAGTGGCTGACAAAGTACCTAACTACAAACAGGAACAATAATTACAACGGGAATGAAGTGCAGAAGACAACTAAACGTAGGCTGAACTCTGGAAACGCGTACTATTACGCCTTAGAGGGACTCTTGTCATCCCAATTTCTCTCCCTCTCTAAAAAATATATTCTTTTAGCTACATTGTAAGGTTTCGCAAAATAGTTTTTACTTTAAGAGAGGAGGATAAATTACGAGTGTTTGGGAAAAAAGTTCTTAGGAACATTATTGGACCAACGAGAGACAGACGGACAGGTGAATGAAGAATACAGTACTGTATACATTATGAGCTACACTCTAATTCTATCCAGCAAGTTACTACAGACCTTACGGGCTACGCCAACTCATAATAACGATATTTGTTTGTTTAGGGAGGACAGGAGGGGGGAGGTTAGCAGTACTTTTTCCAAATCTATGTACTATACGTTTAAAAAACATAGTTTTTCTTTTACGGCATGCAAACTAGTTTTATAGTAAATATGAGAGTCGACACTTTCACACAGGATAGTGCAGGTCCGCACGAGCTCAGTGACAAGTGGTAACTGTTTTTTTAAAGAGGGGGTGGCTTGGACGGCTACAACTTACAACTCTGTACTTGCTGTGTTGCATACTTCAGTTTTATATAAGGATTTCTCTCAAGAAAATACTGTTAAAATGGCAACCCAGTTCCCTATTCCAAACACACAGTAACTTCCTGGGTTGAATCTGACTGTACATGATATTTATGGGAAAGCAGTTGTAAAAAACAACAGACTGCTATGAGAAGGACATGTAGCATTAATGAGGAATGAACGAGAGTTATGGGAACTCGTAAGAAAGCACTCAGTAGGTAGACCAAGAATGAGGTGGGAGAATAACATTAACCATGATTTGAGGGAGGTAAGTTATACAGGGGATGATTGGAAATGTTATCTCAGGATAGGGATATATGGAGAGCTTATGTTCGTGAGGCCTTTGAACACGCGCACACACACACACATAATAATATATATATATATATATATATATATAAATTTCTCATGGTATTTTGGCTAATGTGGGACCGGTGACCACTCAGCATCGTGAGGCATTTGGGTAGCTACAAAAAGTGGCGGCTCCAGGTTGAGAAAACCAGCTATAACTGCTGGGGGCTCGACATGCTGGCCACATGTCACCCCTACGCTGGCTGGATGATCTTCTACCTCTGTGATTGACACATGTGGATGTGAGGCCAGCAGCCGGCTGGTAGGCTAAGGGCCTTCTAGGCCTGTCGCGCCAGGAGTAGTATATTTAAAAATATATTAAACAAATTAAACTAATGTATCTTACAGGATGCATTTCCAAATTAAGGGTTAATTAAATTGTATTATGTACCGATACACGATGAAACAAACATGGCGGCTGCTGCGGCGATTGTTTAATTTCGAATTTCAGGTAAACCCCCACTTTTAATGGTTGAATTTCGCTGATTTTTTAAGAATGCATTCTTCGTTTTATTTTAATAGAATATACTGAGTTTCGTTGTAAAACATAAAAAATTCCGACCGCTATGACTATTTTAAAATTTTTGTTTCCGGTGAACTGCTACATATGATGGTCCAATTTTGTTCGTTAACGAACTAGACCTTAATTTTGTTTAACAAAATCTTATATGCAAAAGTGGGTTTCAATGAAACAAGAATTGCGGCCGCTAGAACGTTAATGGACACATACACACACACACACACACACACACACACACCATGCCTATACATTTTGGTCATGGTCATTTTCGGTGTTTACTAGAGAGGATCGGTTAAGATCTGTAAAAATGTTTCAAACATATATTCATGAAAATAACTTCAATAGCTTAATATGCTTCGGAATTAGCCGAAAATGAAATGAATGCTGAGTTCATGAACATTTTTAATTGTAGGTTAATTTATATAATTTTTCCTGTTATATTCACTATAGAGAAATTCTACTGCATGAGGTTTACCTAAGTATCGTAATTGTATTATTAAAACTAGCAGTTGTCCTTAAAAAGTGGTTAATATCTTATTTCCAATTAAACTATTTTTATAAAAAAATAACTCATAAACTGTGAGACTCACATTGAAAAAAAAAATCCACAACATTGGTATATCTCGTACAATACATAAATGTACGTACAATTAAAATTGTGTATGTAGTTCTAAAACTGTGGAAAATAGAAATTTCGTCCATCATCTCCCTAAGTCATTAATAGTAGTTTTTCATGTATCTATATTGTACATTTTATATTTCATTCGTTAAATCTAGATTAAATCAAAATTTATTGTAAATAAATGACATAAAGTTAAAATGTACCTTCTTAGGTCAGAGCCATCGTCCTCAACTTATAAAATATGTATGCTCTTTGTCTGAAGGCCTTTCAGAATTTCTATTCCATCTTCAGCAGGTCTTTCTTCGCTACATTACTTGATATTCTCGGTGCTGGTCCTAATGTAGTGTTCTAAACAATGCATTTTTATTAATATTGTAAATAATAATTATATTGTAGATGTACCATGTAATAATTTTGTTTATTGTAATTTAGATATAAGAATATGTTTTATATTTCTTTCCCCGGTTGAATGGTAGACAAGCCATTAAGGTCTTAACTCTGCCAGGTAAAATAAAGCTATTATTATTATTATTATTATTATTATTATTATTATTATTATTATTATTATTATTATTATTATTATTATTATTATTATTATCATTATTAAGTAATTACTTTCTTGGTTAATTAGGGTTTCGTACTTCTTGACACTTCTAACCAGGACACGATGTATATCTAGAGATCATTATGAGTTACATATTAGGTTTGTTGAATGTTAATTTGTGAAGGACCTGGTTTATTTGCTTCAAGTAGGCTATGCTTTTTTAAAAAAGAAAAAATATAGTTCTATTTAGTCATTTTTGTGATATCTATTATTAACAATGTTTATCTCAATAGTTCCAATTTTAAAAGTTAATTAAACACATTTAAGTAAAAATATCGAAATAATGTAATGTAATTATTTAAATAAAAAAACCATTGCTTTTGAATTTATTTTTAAAATCATGATTTTTTCTCTTTTTTACTTATTTAGCTTATTTTTATAGCTATGAAATGGTTGCTGGTAATCAAATTCCAACTACATTTGCATTGATCACTGAGGAAAAGTAGAAATAAAATCTCAGGTTGTTCGGCACAAAATATGAGCCTCAAATTCCGCCGCTGTATTTATATCGTTGGGTTTTTTTCATTTTATAGTGACGGCCACAAGCGTAAAAAGTTTAGTACCGAGTTATTCGCAACTAAAGTTTTAAAAGAAATGAATTCCTTTGGAGAGAAATGAATGTCACCACAACTGTTGTTAAGAGGATTGAAAATCAAACACTTAAATGGTATGGCCATGTACAAAGAATGGAAAATAAAGATAGCCAAAAAATATATACCAATGGTCACCCCCTGGAAGAAATAAACGTGGCAGACCAAGATGGAAGTGAAAAATCTACGACAGAACTATAATGGATGATAGGAATTTGGAAGAAGGAGATTGGAATGATAGAAATAAATGGAAACTGAAGACGGCAAACCTATAAGTGGAAGAAAGCCGAAGAAAAAGAAGAAGTTTTAAAAAAGGTACAGCGAATTAAATTTTTGACAAGGGCACAATTTTATCCGGTCTCCATTTTCATGCACATGACTTGTGGCCATAAAAAAATAAATTTTTAAACATTTTTTCTGACAGGTAGTAGTATTAATTCAATTTATGACATCTTTACACTTGTGGCCCTCATCTTCCCAAGTTAATAGCAAAGGTGGTTAGTTAGTAATATTGCATGAATATGATTGATATTAATTATGTGAGCAATGTTTCTAACCTTACCCTATCGAAACTACATTACCTCTTTATCAAAATTACATTTTTAATTAAACACACCATGCAATATCTGTGCTGTCAAATTAATGGGATAGGATACATGGACTGAATTAATAGACATAACTGACTGGCACTATCGAACCCAAGGTTCAAGGCCCCACGGGCATAAGCTCTCCATGTATTTATATGTAAATGTTCAGGTTGATATTCTCATCCCAAAATTAAGAACAATGTGGGAATTAATTTTCTCTCTATAAATAAGTAAAAAGAAAATAAACTTGGAAGTATAAATATTGATGTCCCCTGAAGACGTTACTGGCGTCTCCCTGGGTAAGATACCTGATGGGGCTGCCATCTACGACTCGATATCAAACCTCTGCTGTATTAACCCCAACAGCTCTGCTGACCGTTGAGGATTTTCTCCTTGCTATCGGAGATGGTTCTTCATATTTGTCCCCTGAAGAATAGGTGCATCTTCCGCATAGTTGTACTATCCGTTGAGGTCTTGACCCGTATCCCTGGACAGGGGCTCTCGTTATACCCCGAGAGTCTGGGTCCTTGACAGAACATTGTCACTAGTAATTAGTGTTCGCCCCCGCGACGAGATCAAATCTAACATGAGATTGGAACAGACCAGCAGGTCTAATCCTTGATGCTGCTGCTGATGATGAGAAAATAAACTTAGCTAATATTTATCAGTCATTGCCAATGTAATTCACCTCCTTCGAATCACAATTACTGTTATTCTCTCATCTCATTCTTGGATTACCTACTGGGCGCTTCTCCCCTTTTTATACGGAATTTCAGTGCCAATCTTTCATTCTCCATTCATACTATGCCCTGTCCATCGCAACCTTCGAGACTTAACTGTTCTTATTTCATCTGATTTCACCGTCATGAAGTTAATCCCAACCATTTATCGATTTCCAACCTATGTTAATCTAATAAAAGTGTATTTTTTTTTAACTTCCCATAAGTTTGAGTTTTTTGTTACAGCCTGTATGATTGCCTCTGTGATGTGACGGTAAGAATATCTACTGGCATCCTATGGATATTGGATTTGTTTCCCGTCGGTATATAACTAACTCATTGGCACTATTGAACCCGTAAGTTCATAGCCGCGCAGACATAAGCTATCCACACATCCCTATCCTAAGCTAATGTTTTCCAATCATCTCCTGTATTATCTACTTCCCTCAAATCATGGTTAATGTTATTCTTCCACTTCATTTTTGGTCTGCCAACTGGGCGTTTTCTCTCTAGCTTCCCTAAAAAAGCTTCCATGACCTCCTTTCATTCCCCATTCGTGCCACATGTCTGCCCATCGCAGTGTACCAGATTTAACTGTTCCTAATATATCTGGTTTCCTATAAAGATCATGTAGTTCACTGTTACTCAGTCTTCTCCATTCACCTGTCTAATCATTTCTCTTTGATCCAATTTTTTTCTAAGAATTTTATTCTCAAATACTCGTAATATTTTCACCTCCCTTTAAGAAAGAATTCATGTTTCCCATCAATGTAATATAACTGGAAGAATAACAGTTTTTATATTTTCAGTTTAACTTTTTTTTTTGAGAAACGTGGGGACGACAAGAATCCCTGTAATGTATAAACTATTAATTGCAGGAGTAATAAATTTCACTGCAAGGGGCTTTTGTTGAGGTGCAGGTCTACCTTTTTACTCCTGGAGCGACAGGCCTAGAAGGCCCTTAGCCTACCAGTCGGCTGCTGGCCTCACACCCACGTGCGTCAATCACAGATGTAGATGATCATCCAGCCAGTGTAGGGGTGAAATGTGGCCAGCATGTCGAGTCCCCCAGCCGTTATAGCTGGTTTTCTCAACCTGAAGCCGCTACTTATTATAGCTACCCAAATGCTTCACGATTCTGGGTGGTCACCGGTCCCATACTGGCCGAAATACCATGAGAAAATGTCTTCCTCCATGGAGACTCGAACCAGCGCAAGTCCCGTAGCTCTGCGCCAAGGCTTCCTGTCTTAACCACTCGGCTACGGCGCGATTGCCTTTGAATAGAACAATGGTTGTATCAACTGAAACTTTATGAACTATAACTAGCTATCCATCCATAGTAATTCTGCCCGAAGGCAGGTCCTTCACTGCAATCATAGCATTTTCATGCTATACTTGCAGCTTTACTAGGGAATTGTAGGTGTGGTAGCTTCCCGTTGCTTTCCACACCGGTGAAGGATGATGGTGATGATGATGATAATGATAAGGGTGATGATGATGGTTGTATGATTTCGGGGACCGTTTGGGCCTTAAAGTTTTCCTGACATTTGTCTTACAGGTGGGGAAAAACCCCGATAAAAACCTCACCCAGAAAAACTGCCCCGACCGGGATCGAACCTGGGCCCGCTGCGTGACAAGGCAGCACGCTACCTCGAGACCACAGCGGTGGACTAGCTATAATATGGGATAAATAGGTAAATCCGGTTAAAAGAGCTGAAGTTACAGTTGAAGAATTACGTCAGTCTTACTACGTGATTCCTGTACTACCTTATGGTTGTTAATAAACAATAACCGATTCAGTTGGATTTGAATGTTCGGTGCGTGGCGCGACGAATTTACAACTTACAGCCAATATATGGATTCAGTACATTTCAATTGTACACTCTAAGGACTTTCGGAAGTGATAGGTAATTGGTTACGCTTGTAATGTTTTCTACCCTAGTGCAGTATGGCTGGACGTGTGAAGCATTTTGAAAATTATGATTTATTGCCAAGGTTCAGGATCGTGATGGAATTTGTAGGTGGAGTTGTAAAATTCCTAAGGAGTCAAGCATGATTTTTAATAATAATTTCTATAATTATCAAGTGTCGTAAAGTTTTTTTTTTATAATCCTGCATTTTCAGTTGCCGTAGACATATGAATTTGTAATCTGACGAACTTCCGATATGGTCTGGGAATATCATCAAGCGAATGACCTGGGTTCGTTTCCCATCGAGTTGAATTTCTGGGATGAGATTATTCAGGATTTCCTTTAAATGTATTGAATTCTAGAACATTCAGGTCATAATTTACTTAAAACTCATTGATCACATAATTAATATCAATCATATTCATGCAAAATATTACTAACTAACCACCTTTGCTATTAACTTGGGAAGAAGAGGGCCACAAGTGTAAAGATGTCATAAATTGAATTAATACTACTACCTGTCAGAAACAAATGCTTAAAAATTTATTTTTTTATGGCCACAAGTCATGTGCATGAAAATGGAGACCGGATAAAATTGTGTCCTTGTCAAAAATTGAATTCACTATACCTTTTTTTAAAACTTCTTCTTTTCCTTCGGCTTTCTCCCACTTATAGGGTTGCCGTCTTCAGTTTCCATTTATTTCTATCATTCCAATCTCCTTCTTCCAAATTCCTATCATCCATTATAGTTCTGTCGTAGATTTTCCATTTCCATCTTGGTCTGCCACGTTTGTTTCTTCCAGGGGGTGACCATTGGTATATATTTTTTGGCTATCTTTATTTTCCATTCTTTGTACATGGCCATACCATTTAAGTGTTTGATTTTCAATCCTCTTAACAACAGTTGTGGTGACATTCATTTCTCTCCAAAGGAATTCATTTCTTTTAAAACTTTAATTGCGAATAACTCGGTACTAAACTTTTTACGCTTGTGGCCGTCTTCTTCCCAAGGTGCGATAAGTGGATGTGAGGCATGTAGCCGGATAGTAGGCCATGACCCTTCTTGGTTTGTTGTGCCATGGAGTAGTAGTAGTAGTAGTAGTAGTAGTAGTAGTAGTAGTAGTAGTAGTAAAAGTAACATTGATATCTAGTTCACAACAGCAGATACAGGTTGCCATATTCGATCAAATTCAAGAGCTACCGTCTGTCAGGTGAAAGTTGAAATGTCCATTCCATATTAATAACATGGTGTTTCCACTATGTTTAAGAGATCAGATGAGGTGATATTCTGTGGAATATAAACAGAGGGCATCTCTCACTGAATTTAAAATGTCAATTTATCGCACTGAATGTTGAGGGACTGAGTGATTTTTCGATAGAGACTAAAATATTTAAATATGAAAATAAGTCGAAATGGATAACCCTCACATATGCAGGAAATTAAACCACAAAACTGGCTAAAACAATCAGAAAATATTATATTTTTCTCCTTCTTACAAGGATTAAACCTTATTGGTTCATTCCGGCTCCAAATATCATAGCTGCTGTGTCCATCTCTTTCGTGGGCGACCTCGATTTCTTTTTCCTCTTCTCGGTTGATAGTTAAGACTTTTCCAAGGTAATCTGTTGGTATCCATCCTGCAGACATGTTCATAATAATTTTCTCCTATACTCTTCTATTGTATCTGTCAGACTGAATATTTGTAGTTCTTTACGAATATCTTTACTTCGTTTTTTGTCATTAAAGTGTTCTTTACGAATATCTTTACTTCGTTTCTTATCATTTAAAGTAGGCCTACTATCCTGCCACAAGTCGTAAATATTCTATTTCTGCTGCTTCTATTATTTTAATTGTCTGTTTATTCAGAGTCCATATTTCTGAGCCATGCAATATTGTAAGCACAGCCAATACTTTATAATATTTTTAATGTGTTTCTTTCCTTACATTCTTTCCTAATGTTCTTTTAAGGTGCCACATAGAATTGAAATATTTGTAATTTATTATTTGTCTTTTTTCTCTATTACAGTCTTAAGATGCACCTATATAATTTAAATATTTTACTTGTTCTAGCGTTTTGTCAATTAGTACTATTTTTGTTCTTTCCATTCCTTTGCCACATTGGGGCATCACTTTGGTTTTTATTGAAGAAATTTCTAGGTTGAATCTTGTGCAATATTATTTACATTATAAAAACGCAGAACAGCAAATAAAACAACATTATATCAATCAAAATAAAAGGCAGCAATACCTATATAACAGCAAAGGAGCATATAAACTTAAGTGCAACAGTTGTGAAAAATTTTACGTAGTACGAACCATCAGAAATTTTAACACAAGATACAACGATCATTTTAAATATTTTAAAAACAGCGGGGAAAACCAACTTTCGCCAAGCATGTTAGAAAGACAGGTCATCAATTCAAAACAATATTGACAACAGACAACGCCCTTTCAATAATAGCCTACACAGAGAAAAATGATAACCAGATGATAAGCATCTTAAAGGAAATATAAATATTTATAGAAACAAGAAATTATAGTCTGCTAAACGAAAAAAACACTCTGTCAGAACAACCTATTGTACAACATGCTCTTAAAATACAATCAGTACCCAATAGAACATCTTTGAAAAATGGAACTAGTTCCGAAAGGCCTAGCTGATTATTTTAAAGAAGTTTTAATTTGTTGAGACTGCAATTAGTACAAGTACAATTTTTATTATCTTAAATATTTAATAAATAAATGGTTGGTACGGCCTCGAGAAGGGTACAGATGCGGACTATGTATACCTTAATAAAATCTCGAGTAATGCCACCGCGACTTTTTTAGCAGCTCTGCCAGCAAGTCCTAATCCTACGTTATCGTCGTGCTCCCTGACTGCAGTCGTAATAGACTGTAGCTAACAGGATGGGACGAAAGGCGAGTTCTCAGCCCCTTAAAACTGAAACCTGTCGGCTAAGGGAGCAAACCCTAAAAAAAAAAAAAAAACTCCCTGTCGGGGGGTGTTAGGCGTCAGGCTGGCAACCTGGCCCTGGAAAAAAGTATATCGCTACGTACTTCAGTAAAATATGTCTTCCGGATGGATTTAAATATGACAGACTTAAGCTACGAAAACGGACCTTTGCTATTGACACATGGAATGTTCAAGGCTTGAATACTAAAGAACAAGAAGTAATAGATGAGAGAAATATTTAATAATATCAACGGTGGTTAATAATGTTTTTTAAAAGTATTGATAGTTTATCCCACCATGCAAATTAACTTGACCATGTAGTAGGTTATTTAGGAATTTTACAAAACCAACCTCCGACCATATAGAGATGATGTTTAGGAGGCTAATATGGCAACCTCATAACCTGAGTCGGGTGCATGAGGCTAATCACATGTTCATCTTAAAATAGCTGATTTTCGAAACTTTTAGAAGCAAAACCTATACATTAAGATGACGACTCTGGATTTCATCATAGGAAGCCGGGATAGCTAGGACATACACTTCGCCAACCTCCAGATGACCCCATCAGGATTACATTGAATTGGAACCCTCTGGTTTTCCTACAAGAAGCTTCCATGCACCTCTTTCTATCCCTCATTCGTGCCACATGCCCTGCCCATCGCTGTCTATGAGACTTAACTGTTCTTATTATATCTGGCTTCCTATAAAGACCATGTAGTTCACTGTTATGCAGTCTTCTCCATTCACCTTTCCATCTCTCTTTGGTCCAAAAATTTTCCTAAGAACTTTATTCTCAAATGCTCGTAATCTCCTTCCCTACCTTAAAGTAAGAGTCCATGTTTCGCATCCATATAATATAACTGGTAGAATAATAATTTTATATATTTTCAGTTTAACGTTTTTTTGAAAGGAGAGTCTCTGTAATGCAGAATAGCAAGTATTTATAGAATTGAGCCTATGTTTAATTTCTTTGTGCATCTCATTCCTATTTGTAATTAAGCTATTGTTCCTAGGTATTTGAATTCAGCCACTTCTTCCAACCTAATTTAGTTAATTATGTAAGTCCGCTGCTGTCGAGATAGCGTGCTGCCTTGTCACGCAAGAGGCGCGGGTTCGATCACCGGTTTTTTCGAGGTTTTTCCTCACCTGTAAGATAAATGTCAAGAAGCTTTAAGTCCCAAACGTTCCCCGAACGTCATCTGGTCATCGTCATCATCGTCATACTTTGCCGGTGTGGAAAGCAAAGGGAAGCTATTAGTAAAGCTGCAAGCATAGCAGCCCTTGGGCAGAACACTATAGAATAGATGTAAGTAGAGTAGGTATAATTTACTCTTCTTAAGGGTTATGAAATACTATCAAGTAGCGAGGAGAAAATATAAAGAACTTCTAAAGCTGAAGGAGCGAGCGTTGAGAGAAAGCTACAAAAAACGTTCTTTAGGGCATAAGTTAAGAAAACCCTCACCCGGCACTCACGACTAAGTCAACCAAGACGCGGCATTTCCCTGTTAACATAGCTATAGGAAAACGGGTCCTTTGATTGATGTGATTGTTTCCTCTCCTCGTCCCGCTCAAGACATGGGTGATCCCCTAGTGAGGAGTCTCAAAACCAGACACAATTTTGAATTATGCAAATGTGTAACATGAAAATATAGCTGGCTATTCAAAAAGAAGGAACAGACTTCAATAATTTATTTTATTTCCAAATTACAAAAAATATAAACACAATTCTAATACATTCCTGGAAAGAGAAAAGTTTCAAATTTTCACTATTTTTAATGCATTCAATATGAGCACCATGTGTTACACGACAAATACCAAAATTGTGGCTCATTTCTTGCCAGACACGAATCAGCTGGTCTCTAGTTATCGAATTCACAACTTCAACAATTCGATGTCGCAGATTTTCAAGAGTGTCAGGCATAAGGGGATAAAAACGTTGTCTTTTACGTAACCCCACAGATAAAAAATCACACGGATTAGATCTGGTGGCCTGGGAGGCTACCGGCGATGGAGTTGATCTTCTGCTCCTCCTCTTCCAATCTATCAGCGGCAATGCAACTATGATTGCAACAGTGCCAATGCGACCATGATTGGAACTTCAAACTTTTATCTTTCTAAAAACGTTGAAATTGTGATTTTATTTTATTTATTTTATTTATTTTTTTTTTCATTTTGGAAGAAATAAATGTTTGAAGTCTGTTCCTTCTTTCTGAATAGCCCTGTACATAAGACTGTTATTATCACAGTTATATGGATGCGACACATGGGCTCTTACTTTAAGGGAGGAGAGTATTTGAGAATTAAGTTCTTAGGAAAATTTTTGCATCAAAGACAGATGAACAGACAGGCGAATGGAGAAGACTACATAACAGTGAGCTACAAGATCTTTGTACGAAATCAGATATAGTAAGAACATGTGAGACGAATGGGGAATGAAACGGAGGATGGAAGCTTCTTGTAGGAAATCCATAGGAAAAACGCCCTGTTGGTAGACCAAGAATGAGGTGGAAGAATAACATTAACCATAATTTGAGGGAAGTAGATTATACAGGGGATGATTGGAAATCATTAAATTTAATTATAGTTAATTCATAAAGTGTCAATACCTGTGTAATTTAACCCTAGTTAAGTAAAACAAAACCGTATAAAGTAAAAATAATAATAATAGTATTAATTATTATTATTATATTACCATTATTATTATTATATTGTTGTTTGTTGCTGCTGCTGTTGATGCTGGCTGCTGTTGTTGTTGTCGTCGTGCGGGTAGCGGTGTTTAGTTGGAGGCCGAGTTTCTTGAAATTAACTTCACAAATGTTTACACAAAACCTTAAATTGTCTTTATTTATTTCACAATATTTCACCGTGTTCACACAAATAATTTGCTGCTGTAAGAGTCTCATCTTTCACCATTTATTTATCACTCAATTCTTCACACTCGCTAATGACATCACTTAACACATCTACTTAGCTTCACACTTAGGTCACGATTGGTGGATAAGACAATCGCACTTTCTTATATATGCTAGAGTAGGAACAATCTGGAATTCCAGTCTGGACTCCTCTCGAATGGATAGAATCGAGAGACCGACTCCCAGAATTGGAGGTATAGACGCATGTGAAAATTTCTCCGCGGGCCCACCGATTCATGAGTCGCCATCTCACCGGACTCTCGGTGCCGCTCGCCAATTCAAAAGCCAGCTGAACAACGTTTCATATTATATTATTATTATTATATTATTATTATTATTATGATTATTATTTATTTTATTAATTATTAATCATTGGTGGCCGAAAAAAATGTGTCAACTTTGTTAACAACCGAAATTGTATTATTATTAGTACCGGATTATTATTATTGAACAAAGATTAATAATATTGATCACAAGATTAATGAAATTTGTCATAATTGGTCAGTTAGGCGGTTTGAAAGCGTTAATAAAATATCAGTGATAGAACAACATTATGATGAGTCATTTAAGTATTTCACGTTTTATGAACATTTCATCAATTAAGTAATCAGTATTCCTGCTTTATGGGTAATGAAGATAGCCTAACTATTAACAGAATTGCAGCTCAGTTTTATTTATCACGTTTTGTGCATACCTGCTTTTACAGCTCGTAGTATTGCTCTTTTCTGAAAATAAATTTCTGGTTTTGCTAGATAGAAATATTTCTCTAGGATGTCTATAAATTACCATAGTAGAAGTTACCATAGTGAATAAGAGAATTTTGAATATCGATTTGTTTCTTAAATATATGAGAGGATGTAACTAAATTCCCATTACAGACTTTGAGGACGTGTAGTGGAGAACAAGAAGGTAACCTTTAGCATAAAGTCCGGAAACGTGCATTTTTCCCGCTACACGCACATAAAATTCCACAACACACATTCATCTCTCCCGTCCACTTTTAAAACATAAAGTTTGTTGAAATGTTTACTTAAAAGGTCCGTCTCCTCAACTTGATTAGTTATTTAACTGTAGCGCTTTCGGGACTAGTCCCATCATCGGCAGGATTCAAAACAGGTGTTTCACTGAAGATCTGGTAGAGGGGGTTACACGTACTGGGTGCGTTTTAATTTATCAGATGGTCGTCATTGTTAACTGCCTTCAAAATGTCCATCTCCTCGAGTACGTTTATCTTCGCTGGATTATTTTCTCTGCACATTACTGTTAGGGTGTTTTCAATATCTAACATACGATGTCCTTCATGAATAACGTGTCCACCGCTGTGGTCTCGAGCTAGCGTGCTGCCTTTTCACGCAGCGGGCCCGGGTCCGATCCCCAGTCGGGACAAGTTTCCTGGGTGATGGTTTTTTCGAGTTTTTTCCTCACCTGTAAGACTAAATGTCAGGAAACTTTAAGCCCAAACGGTCCCCGAAACATCATTTGGCTACCATTATCATCATTAACATATTCATTAAGTTTAGGATTAAGGCCTCTCCTGGAGCATCATTATCATCACCTATCATATATCATCGGGGCAGCGTAACTCCACCTTCCAGGCGCTCCAATCTCAGAAGTGGGTTACAATAACGTCATGCCGGGAGAGAATACCAGAATATCGAAATGACAACGTGGTGACATTGAACAAAAAAATCAACTCTCCCACATTTTCGGGCGCCAAAGACCCTGCACGTTCTTCGATTTGACCCCGCTAGACTACTACGTATGGGGTCACATGAAGTCCTTGATTTACGAGACCCCTTTAGCATTCTAGGAAGACCTAACGGCGCGGGTTATGGCTAAACTACAGGGACAGGGATTGGTGATCGTGAGTATCAGAACGTGGTAGGGAGGTACCGCATCTGTGTTGACGCAGGTGATCGTCACATCAAGCCCTTCTTGTGGACCCAGACGACAATTAACAGGTGTCAGAGAGAACAACGTGTGTTGTGGTATTTTGCGTGAGCAAGAAAACGGTACTTTCCGGACATGTGTTTCAATGCTAAATGTAACCGTCTTCGTCCCCACTACACGTCCTCAAAGTCTGTAATGGGAATTTAGTTACGCCCTGTATAACAATTATATATAACAAGAAACTTAATTAAAATAAAAGTCTCAATATTGTAATCTATCAAACAAAATAGTTGTAGATATTGAATAAGAATTAAATAACAAAACAAAAATAACCTTTCGCAACACGTGGGTATGCAGCCTCTGCACAGACATTAACACGCCTTCACTTTTTTTATCTGATATCGCCCACCTGTTCGCCTCTGCAGTTCTACTATAGTATGCACTATATTGTTGAACTTTTTAAATGATGCTAAATGTATTTTACTGACTTTTATATTGATTTAAAATATAAGTTCTGTACGACGTAGTAGTCGTCACTTTCAATAGTTGTAAATCTTCCTTTTTTATCCTTATTTTAAGATTTTAACTTTTTACATAGTAACCTCAAAAGGTAAAGTCATCCCTCTACAGGCCTTATGAGGCCCTTGGGGTAGTAGGAGCTTAAGGCTCCCAATTTTTCTAGATAATCGGCACTTAATGTCATCTGGGTTGTCGGCCCTGCGTGACGGTCGTTTTTACCCCCAGAACAAGCGCTGGTACTCATTTCGATTGGAGACTGAGTCGATCCCAGGACCATAGTGCCGCCAGATGGTTTTAGGTCGGCTTAAA